>KZ308845.1:279993-311642 GCA_000376725.2 Ladona fulva | reverse complement strand
TATATTTATATTTTAATTATGCGAAAATATCTTAAATATTCTGAAAAGTGGATATTTGACAATAGTACAAATAAATGAATTGGGTTTTCACTGCATAACATGAAATAAATCCTATACTTATAGGTTAATTACCACATTGCTTAACATTAGGTTAAATAAAAATATATTAGAAAAGCAACAGTTAAAAGTAATTGGGAAGTATAAAAAGCTGAAAAAATTATTCAGATGCTAAAAACTCTCAAATATCTGTTATCAGACTCAATATGTTGCTGTTAAACATAGCACTGACCCCTCCACCTTGAATATAAGTGTGGGTGGCACAGAAAATCAGATAAAGTTTGGGAAAGAACAATTTCTGTAAATTATCCATCTTTTAATGTGAAATAAGACTGACATTCTGCTAACATTTTGGCAATTACTGCTTCTGAGCCACAAAAGATCGAGCAAACACATGCAAAGCTCAAGTATAAAGAAAGATATGCAAGATAATCACAAAGTGACATAAAAAGGGAGAGGAAAAGGAAATCATGCATTATTAGCACCCATTCAGCACAATCACTATTACTACAGCAGGATGATGGAGGTAAAGGTTTCTGGAACTCACCATCCAAATACCAGTACACGTTATTGAAGGCATCCTGCCCAGCACATAGGCCGCGCTGAAATGGAACACCACAGAACAATTTTTTACGACTAAGTAAGGAACTCTATTACCTATGAAGAAGTTCCTCCAAAAACAACAATTGACCAAATTTATCATACTACTTGAAAGATGTTAAGAATAAAGTAAGAAAGAATCTGGGGATTGACAATCATACTACAAAAAATAGAATTTATCTCAGTTGAAAGGGAGCTATAACTCTTATGGCTAAAAAGAAGGCAATAAATAAAGCTACAAGTACTCTACAGGATAAAAAAAAATATAGAAGCCAAAGTTATTCAAGGCAATATATAAAACGGCATTCAAGTGACAAAACACAACAAAAAGCATAAGTGTAAACAGACATGCTGAAGAAACCTCTGAAACAGCAATGTAACTTTTTGAATTTGGATTTGAAATAATCAAAAAAAGAAGTTTGTTTGAGGACTAAGTGAAGATTGCGGAACATTGTCAAATTACCGCTTTCAACAATTTATTTTCAGTGTTACCTACTAAGATTAGCAACACTATTATTTTCAAAACTTTACAAAAAGATTCATGAAAATTATGCCATGTCAATTGAAAATATTGACTTAAGGTTCAGGCTCTCAGAGAAATTCAGTAACTCAGTTTACAAGTGTCTCACATGTTCAATAATGCTGAAAACAATTTTTAAAATTACTATCTCACCATAGTATACCATAATAGATGATTTTAATTCTAATTTTGGGGAAATGCTATTTTAGCTATGAAATTTGGTAATCCAATGGTTCCATAGATAGAATGAATATGACAAAAATCACCACAAAATAATGAATTTGACAAATGAATGCTAACAGTAATACACCATAAAGAATTGAGAAGGTAAAAGGAGTTACCAGTAAGATAAAAATTAAAGGACAGTAATGGTACAAAGTAAAATTAAAAGTATAATGTAAAATTCCAGAAAAGTCACACTCAGAATTATGTAATACTAGATTAAATAGTGAAACAAATGTCAAACCACTCATATGAACTCAAGAAAATTGTTACCTGGGAGTTTTTTTTATATAAAACTGATGCTTAAGTATCTCATCAGGAATACATTAAATAAAACTGGAAATTTATGAATGCCTAAATTTTGCATGAATTTAATATACCATAATTTTTAGATAGCATTAGGGGAAATAATGAAACAAAACCTTGTTTTTCCAAACTTTAGTTACTCTTAGTCACACTCTTACTCATGCTTGTGATGTAACAAGCTGATTTCACCTCTATTTAAAAAATATCAACCAAGCCATATATGAAAATATGTAGATCACAATAATATCCAGTAACATAAATATAAATGGCAAGTTGCACCATCAAGTATATCTACGAAATGTGAAAATAAAATATATGTTTTGATGAAGAGGCTTTTCTACTCTCTTCTGACAAAATCTTTTGATGCTTACGATAATAATAATAAAACGTCTTTATTGGGCGAAATTGGGACTAAAGAGTCCCATCTTCCATTTAACCCTTATAGGGTATACAATAGGCTAATTATCAATTTGAAAGATACTACACTTTGGATCATCCAGGAACTAACAGCATAAAAAGAGGGTTATGTTTAAGAAGCTCATAGTATGGAGGATTACAATTACAACCTAATCAAATCCACTGAATGGATTTCCATTCACAAAACAAAGAAATAGACCTAATTGTGAGTTTTCAATTCTAAAACAACAGAAATGTCCATTTACCTCCCTCTGAAAACTTTTTATCCAAAAATATAAAATGAATAACTTTTTGGACAAGACTGCATGGATATATCTCCTTCGAGGCATTTAGACAAAAAAATATGCACCAAGGACAGTAATCTTTTCACTTGCAATTATTAAATCATTACACCAGTTTCAAAGGAATATAGAACAAGTTTCAGTAAATGCTACACTGTTCTTAGGCCCTGTGTGAAGATGACTACTTCAAGAAAGGAATTTCATATCTAATATAAGAGCAGAGAACTTGGAGAATTCTGCCATACACAGACACAACCATGCAAAAAAAAATTCAAGAAAGGGACCAATACAAATTTACTGTTTCCACAAAGGGAAAACAAGCCTTCCAATTCTGATAGCTTCCAAAATCAAGTCTAAAATTAATTTAGGCAACCTGCTTCTCTTTCTAGTAAAGACATGCCACTTTTATTTATTTAAAAGCATATCCACTGGCTTTTTAAAACTTACATTTAAAAAAATTCAATATGCTTACTATGCAATGCATATTTATGTGGTTTTCATCACTCTTGGTTTTTTAGCTTTCAGAAAGAATGTAAGTACTAAAGAGCAGCATTTATGGAGTTTATAAGAGATATTAGAAAATNCTATGCAATGCATATTTATGTGGTTTTCATCACACTTGGTTTTTTAGCTTTCAGAAAGAATGTAAGTACTAAAGAGCAGCATTTATGGAGTTTATAAGAGATATTAGAAAATTCTGAAATTTTAACAAGTAAATCCAGGTCTTTGTGAAAGAATCCTAGGGATGTTAAAAACTTAATAAGAACTACAACCAACTTCTCCATTAATCCTAAAAGTCAAACTTTCACAATGACAAATTATTTAAACACCAAGTAAACTAATCACATTAAAGCCACAAGAGAGATTCATCTTAAGAAATTGAAAGAGCAATGTCTAGCATGATAAGCACATCATATCAAATACAGATGAAAAGATTTCAGCCATGAAAGACTTTTCAGATGTCAACCATTATCTTCGAAGAAAACTTCATCAAGCCATAGATAGGGATCTTAGAATATCAGATCATAAAGAGGTGACTATCCTTAAAAACTGAGTATCATATTTAAACTTTTAACCTCTCCAATCTCTAACTTCTGGAGGCCTATATCCCTTGATATGTTTGGAAACATGCTATTGCAAGCATAGTAGAATCTAACCTTCACACAAGGTCTTAAAATACATCTTTACCTTCATTTGCCCAAAATTTGAGCAAAGAAAATTTTCAAATTTGAATACTTTTGAAACTGGAAGATGTGAAGCCAAAAGTCAAATCAATCTTTCAGTTAGATAAATTCAGAGGATAAAGCTACTTCAACTTATAACTTTTGTCACAGATAAATCCCATTTCCAATATATACACATGCTACCACTGAAGTTAATGAAATAACTCTAGAATCAACCTCTTATTGTCAAAATTATAACACATGCTTACAAATACAGTGAAACTTGTCTATAGCAGAACCTATATTTTGTGGAAATTTGTCCATCATGGAAAAATTTCTTGGTCCCAACAGCTTTAAAACCCTATCCAGTACTTTGAATCTATACGTTACAGAAACCTGTCCATAATGGAAAATTTTTCTGGCATCATGTGGTTCCACTAAAGAGAAGTTTGACTGTATTACCATTTCTAAATAAAGGACATAACTTGAGAAATAAAGCATTCAAATTTCACACCCTTTACAGAAGGATGAATTGGATTTTTTTATGAAACATAGAAACCACATCAGTCATAATTGATTAAAAGAATTCTTTCTAACATTTGAAATATATCTACCTTTGAAGAATAGTAAGAATTAAAAGTTAATATCTTATACATGCAAATTTACAATTAATGAAGGAGAAATGAATTTCATAAAACACAATAAACATAAAGTGAGCATGCAAAAAATGTTGTATTGCAGTTAGGCCAATAAAAAAAAAAGTTTTTAGAGATACCAGAAGATTTTCCATATACCAAATCACCATTAGAAATGGACTGCTTATGTATTAAACAGCTTTAGAGTTTCTCACTTTTTTTAATGAAAGAGAGAAAAAAGTAACAATGTGAAACTGCAACATGACTATAGACTGCATTTCTCAAAGCTCTACTGTTACTCTTTTAACCCTTCACTTTCCCTATCTTGCACCCATTAATCTACATTAATTAAAGATATCTTTCCATCATATTACACCCTTTTTTCTCCCTCCAAAGGTGCAGACATGGGCATAGAATTGATTAAGATTAGGGATATTGAACATAAGATTAGGGATACACAAGAAAAGTGTCTTGTGAGATATATCACAACACTGTTAAGTACTCTTTCCCTCCCCTCCTTGACTGGCATGCTGTGGAGAATAAACTACAATTAATCCTTACCCTCCATAACCCTGTTTCTTTCAGTCCTATGTGAAATGGAAATGGTCCAATGAAAGGTGACAGATATATTTAGAGGTTAAGAAAACACACGACCTAATTTTAAGAACATTCATGGAAACGTGTCATATACACAATGTGAAAGAGGTAGACACTCTAATATATGACCTTTTTTTAAGACAATGCAGACTGATTTTAAGTCAGAATTTAGAATCGCAAAATAGGGATAATGTCGTCTAATACATCTTTATACTGCAGTATCAAAATTATGGACCTACAATTATAGTATATATATAAACAATATGTATGGGGATCTTTGACCTACAAACTGCTTCTAATTCCATTTAATTATTTTTATTATGATATTTTATTTAAAATCCCTTGTCATACACTATTCGAAGGGATTCAGTGCACGCACATACGCTGATATTGTGTAGCACATCATACCAAGAAAAACAGACAGTTCGCCATAAGCAAAAGAGCGCAGGGCAGAGATTTAAAATTCTCATTCGCCGATTTTTGTATTGAACGGTCACAACTGATTGCAAAGTATTCCTACCGGGATTTCAACTCGAGACCATGTTATTGATAAATGTGTCTTAAGAATATTGAAAGATATTCATCAAGCTTATTAATTAATTTTAAATGGTTAATTATTTGAGAAACTATTTGCTTATGGATCATTCCAAATATCAGGTTCTTATAACAGGCTGATTGACTTAAGCAATGTTTGCTTCAATAACTACTAAAATATAGGAATAAAAAGGATATTAAAGGAATAACAAGTGTGAAAAATAGCAACATGACTGGGACTCGAACACAGGTCTCCCACTTCCCGGGCAGGTATTCTAACCACTGAACTACCATGCCGCGTCTCTTCCACATTGTTAAGGGAATGCCTATTAAAAGCATATTGCCTATAATAAGTATTATATTTGTTATAATATTACCCTATACAAATAAACCAAAGAAAACGATTTGCGGGAAAAAATCTTAACAGCTGAACAAAAACCTTACGTTGCAGGGTAAAGACTTAAATGTGTAAAAACTTTAAAATATTCTAATAAATAGAAAGTTACTGTTATAGTTACAGAGCACATTCATTAATCTACTTGCACGATATTGAAATTCCATAAAAATACAATATTTGTGCTAGAAGAAAAGAATTCGAAAGAGGTCATCACTGACTCGCTTCTCTAGTACTGATATTCTCATCTTAAATCCCTCGTTACTTCAAGTCTGATTCAATTCTGAACTTAATCAGAGAGAGTGGGAGGGAGAAATGCAAAATTGGATAGCATAAATCAACAATTCTTGTAGCCAGTTTGTGTTCATGTTCAAGATATCAGCAGTGGGCATGGGTCTTATGTAGTAAAAGAAGTCAAGATACTATTTCATGGTCAATAAATATTTATAATAACAAAAATTACAACAACTTGGCTATTTAAAGAATTGAAAATGATTAACTAAAAATATATATAGAAAAGAATAAAAATTTGGCAAATCTTTCGTCTCTTTCATCCATAGGCTATTAGGAATCCCCTTCACACCTGAGAATTACATGAAAGAAATGGGGATATATGTTTTCAAATATATTTTTTACTGCATCATCAAAATTATGGACCTACGATTCCCTAATTGTCATCGTAAGGTAATTTGGATCCTTGAGAGATTGGCATTTCATGATTTAGGTATACCATGCAGCAACACTTTTCGCTGTGTTTTGCAGGATAAAGAAAAGTGTTTAGCCTTATTAATTAACTTAACGGAATAACAGGAGTGAAAAATAGTGACATGATTGGGACTTAAACCCAGAACTGCCAATTTCTTACAGAAAAAAAGGGAAGGGGGAATTTAGTTAAAATGAATGGTCAGGGTGTAAAGAGTTTGTTGGGAAGGGAAAGAAGGTGTGAGAGACTGGGAAAAAAGTGTTCATTTGCTAAAATTCCATTCTTTGGAAAGCACTCAATTTCTAATTCCTCTAGGCAGTCCAAGAGACAACTTTGTCCTTTGCAATGGAGTCACTTGGGCTGGAAATCACTGTTGTGTTCTTCTTCCAACACGTGCACTCAAGGTTGGACATAGGCAACCCTCTCAGAACATGCAGTCTCTATTGTGTTCCAATGCTCTTAACTGCAGTTTCCTTCCAGTCCCGATGTACCTTGCCTCACAGTTCTCACATATAGTCAATAGACCCCAATACACTCCAATATTTCCCTTTTTGTCTTTGGCAATCCTCAAAAGTCTTTTGAGATTCAAATTATATTGCATAGAACTTGGCTAAGATGTTTTCTGGTAGTGCATTTCTTAACCGGATTATTAAATAATAATTTCATTATTAATAATTTTCTAAAGTATCCATGAATAATTCTGCTAAAATGGGAGATCCCATTGCTAACCCGTCATTCTGGTTGTAGAAACTATTGTTAAACTTAAAATAATTTTGCCCCAAATATACAAACTTAAATTGATAATCTATTTTTTGATGAGAGGTTCAACATTACATTTCTCTAAAATCTTACTAATAGCATCTAAGGCTTCACTGGACAGGATGGAAGTGAAAAAATTTTCACATCAAAGCGAAATGGTGGGAAACTGTTTGTCAGCTAGCACACTGGTCAAGTCAATGAAATTCTTGATTCTATATGTCGGGAGGAAATTTGTTAAACTTTGTACCACACTGTTCAACTTGAAGGCTAGCATTATGCATTGGAGACAAAACATTCAAGCTCTCTATACTTGTAGCATGATGAGCAATAAAGGCAGGGTCACAGAATTGATAGGTCAATTCTAGGCCATTCGAGCGGACAGGGAACTCCAAGCCCCCCACTCAGCTGTCTCACAGTAGACCAAACTTGTGAAATGCCCAAGGATCCAAATCACTATATGATTAGAATTTGCAAATCAGAGGTCTTTATTTATTTAGGTCTTGATGTCACTTCGTAAATATGTATTCTCATCTCACATATGCAATGCTTCCATCAACATTCATCTTAAAATTAAATCCATGTTTTCTTAACCCTTATAACTAGCACCCTTCACAGGATCATTTCCTTCACTTCCAAACTCACAAAACCTCAACCGCTAAGGGTAACTTAGGCTTATAGTTCTTTTCCATGGTCAAGGAGGGTAGGTGAGGCTATTCATACAGTGTTACTACATGTCTCACAAAACACATTTCTCTTGTATCCCTAATCTTATATTAAATTACATGATATCTTAGATTAAACAATTTTATGCACTCTGGTGTACAAGGTAGAAGCATCATAATCTGTTAGTTGGCTAAATTAATAATAAGAAATAAAACAATATCACAGCCTGGAGAGGACTTATCCCAAGATTAAAAATAGACATTTTAAAAACATTCAAAAGTATCATACTCAGTGTGCAACCATGATATCTAACAGAAAAGTATTTTCAATGCTAAATTCTAATAGTTCTCCTTGCAAACAAAATTTCATGATTATTTTCCATGTTAAGTAAAAACCTGATTTAAAATCCCAATTTCATTTCTATTCCATTAAATAAAGAAGTTCAGTGGAAACTGGAGGGTCGATCTTGCATAGAAAGGTGTTAACATTTGGCTAGGAATAGATTTTAAATGTATAGGCCAATACATAAGATATCAGAGGGTACATTTAGCATGACACAGCCAAGATAAAGGGAAGGTGGAAGACAATCTACAAGAACTAACACCATGAAGCTTACTATCATTATGTTAGAAAGTGATCAAAAGGCAGAAGATGACACAACCTGGGATATCAGATAGCGAAATTGAAAAAGTACTGAGTGATGTGAAAAGGAACAAAGCAGTGGGAGTTAACGCAATCCTGGTCCTAGGCTTCATTGCTCCCAAGATTAACAAAAAATAACTAGATAAAGATATCGAAGAAACACTTGAGGGGCACAAATTTATGAACTCTTCTCATTTCATTCTTCATAGGATGTTTTTCATTTTCTCTTTTCCATCCTATCTTAAGAGATCACATGGTGTAAAAAATCTTAGTTTATGCTTCAAAATATCTAAACCTCATCCCAAGGCCATGACTTCCCATAACATTTCTATTCCCTATTTGTTAGAGATTTACATTTCAATAAGGCCTTCTCAGAAAATTGAGGAATTTCTGAATGGATTCCTGGTAAAACAAACCGAAGCTTGAAATTATCTGCTAAAATGCTTTGGCTGAGTTCTAGGAAGAATTTTGTCCTAAAATTTAATGAACCTTGATCACTTTCTTCCTTACATTAAACTGGCAAAAAATGCTATATAAATATAACTAAATCCTTCTTAAATTTAAAATAAGTCACTTATAAACAGCAGTCCAATTTCAAATAATCTACAGCCCTGAGTGTTTACAAACACACTAATGACTGATGAAAAATGATAGAAGAACGTAAAGGAAAATATCAATATAAATATCAAAATATTGATTGCAAAAAGATAAATTATGAAGTATGAAGATGATTCAACAACAATGATGAAACAGCAACAGTCAGTTTTCAATATTGGAAAGAAACCAAACATATGGAGGAACAGCTGAGCTGCAATTTAAATAATAAGTATATTTTAAAATAAAAATGTAAATGATAATATACGACGGAAATGATAGAGCAGAAAATCTGGACTTGTTAGTAGTTGAGAGAAATAACTGAAAAACTATCAGCTGCTTTAGAATAAAACAGATCATGAATTCATTCTCAAATAGATACTAAAGGTGAGATATTAATATGAGATCACTATTACCAGATATTTTCAAAATTCTTTTATGATATCATATCTCTAAATAATTTCTCAAAACTCGCCTACTCTTGATTTAAAATAATTCTCTTATTATTAGGTTAAGGGTTAAAATCAGCAAAAAAACATTTGATGGTTTTTATTTAATGCTATGCTCAATTTTATTACAAAGCCACAAAGAACCAATAACAAAAGATGAATTTAAATTACTCAATAGTAGTAATATTGGAATAATAGTTAAGTAGTAATATTGGAATGTTAGCTCATCATTTTCTATGCCTGGATGTTTTTCATACTATACTTCACATTTTTCTTATCTCTTCTGATCATACTGTCATACAAAAATAACCTTTATATGGGTTACTTAATGTGTCTGTTTAGGAACTGCTCAATGAAGATATACCTTAAGGATGAAGAATTGGCTAATTTTGATGAGTGCTCTTGAAATTCATAGGAGATAATCTATCCGAAACCACTAAGGAAACTAGAACTGCAGCATTCTCATCAAATAATCACTACAAAAAATAAGGGAGTGAAAAAATCGTAGTAAAAGACACCAAGTAGAAGAGGATACATGTTGGCATTATGCTGATTATCATATCATATATTCTATAATTTCTTGCAGTCAAGCAATCAATTCACTAAGTTTGTGCACATCCAAATCTCCATCATATGTAATTTTGTTTGAATATAACAAAAATAATTGAAACCACAAGTTTCTTAACTTGTCACCAGTTAAAATGTCCACAGAGAGATGTGGCAACCCTTTTTTGAGACATTCTTTAAAATGGTATTAAAAAAGTAAATAAATAAACTAACAATAATCCCTAAAGAATCTATGTTAAAGGTTCCTTATTTTTCTAGAAAATTAAGGAAACACTGCTGCAGCCACCCTTACTAAACCATTTTCTTTATATATTCTAAAAATCCTTCCTTCATTAAATCACAAACAATTAGTATTCTTCTCAAATGTCAAGCATAATTAACCCTTAGCTGCCGAAATCTGATTTACCTCACGCACTAAGAAAAACATTTTGTATCTTTCCTTTGTGTATTTTTATGTCATTTGTAAACACAGACGTGCATTTTAAGTTCCTCAGTTGAAGAAAACGCTCAAAAAGTGTGAAGTGGCCTGGCTCACACTCAGCGCTCCGGTAAGCCAGGATGAGTTGGTTAATCTCCAAGCAAAGTCTTCTGGAGAACAAAAGTTGATGATTTCTTTTTGATCCTTTAAGGATTTACAATGGATTTTGAGACTCCTGTATATTCCATGGGCGTATTTCAGAGTATTTTGCAGCAGAAATTCTTATTTTCTGAAAATCTCTCAGAGCAAGCGGAAGTTAGCATCTTCATAGAAAAAATAAATATCTTTCTTTTTATTACTTCAATTAACTAAATCCTTAACAAAATAACAAAAGTAAAAAAAGAAGCTATAACAAAAGTGAACTCAGTACTGCGGTCCTTCCAAAACAATAGCAAAAGGATCTACAGTGGAGAAGAGAGCCGGTGATGCTGCGTGGACAAAATGATTGATATCCCTTGAGATGGATAAGCATGAGTGATATCGAAGAAGTGTTTAGAATGGCAACAAGTAGAAGATCAGAACTCAAATTAATGGTAATACAAAGTGGGATGAGAGTGCGGCAGCATACACTGCAACTAAGCACTCAGCAATGCAACAACACCAGATATGTCGCTGCAGTAAAAACATCATGTTTTCCCAGTCAAAAAACCATACATATATTGCACTAACATTTAAAATTTTCATCAACAGTGGTAGAGAAGCATCACAGATACTGAAAAATGTTTATGAAGTAATGTGAGGTTTAGTGGAGAAAGGGTGAAAGCACAAAAGCAGCTGGCCGATAGATCGGCCTGTGGCATTATTGCACATATCCCATGGGCCTACAGATCAAGATTTTCCTCGTGGAAAGATGTGACTGCATCAGAAATGCAGGCTTTTGTTGCGATTGACATTGGAATGGGATTAGTGCATAAACCATTCCTTGAGAGTTATTTTCAAGATTCGTACTGGTTAGCCTACACCCCAGGGTTTGGCTCTATTTTTGCAATGAATAGGTAACAGCAAATTCAATCTTTCATAATAGAATAAACAAAATAATACAAAGATTTTGGGAATTGGTTATAGATGGCCTAATGAAAGGATACAAGAAAGAGTCAGCAGAGGAGAGGTCCTAAATTTGATTCTTCCGATCTTTTAAGGCTGACGGAGTGCCATTTCCCAACACAATTTCAAGATAAAAACATCAGCCGAATTGTATTGTTTGCAGTATTATTCCTTCCTAATGCTCAAAAAAGGAAAAAGGGAAATGTAAAAGAAAACAGACGACATACTTTTGCAATCAGTGTCCTGAAAAATCTGCGTTGTGTGTCATTGAATGTTTTGAAGCTTACCACAACGTTAAGAAGTATAAAAAACATATAATGCATAATCATGTATTAATATGGTGTATAAATGTGTGAATGCAATTTCATGTAAGCTTGAAATAAAAAAAATCAAAATAAGGGTCAATAAGGACAAAATAAGGTGCTAAGAAAATAGTATAAGTCTAAGGTGTAAAAGGTAACATTTTGTGAAGATATTAGTACATATATTGAATATGTCATTTTGCAATTGTACATAATAAATTACCAAATATCATTAAAAATTGGTAATATAACTCAAATAAATTTATACTATTAGTTCTGGAATAATAAGGTGATTTTTTTAATCTGTCTGGAATTCAACAATTCTCAGTTGAATATACCTCTCTTATTATTTTCAATATATTATATGTTATAAAAATAAAATATATTGTAATAAATACTTATTTACAATCTAGTTGATTACTNTAATTTTTTTGGACTCCATTATCCTTTAGATATATTTCAGATGTATCATTTTGTAAAATTATATAATGTTACTCATTGAAATACATTCAATATTTTCCTTTATAGATTGCAAATTTTTATGTTAATAAAATATTTATTGCATTAAAAAATTAATTTTTAAAATTTTATTATGCAACTTTTTGGTGCAGGACCAAAGTAAATACCTCTAAAAAAAACCATTGACCACACTAAAAATTCATTTTTGGTAGATTTTTGACTCTTTTTAGGCACTAACATGAAAATAGGCCAGGCAGCTAAAGGGTTAATACTCACTATTGTTATTTAAGGTTGAAGCACTTTATAGTAAGACAGCCTAACCAAAGGTTTAATAAAATTCAGACAAAAAATAAGAATCATAAAAATACTTTGTATCCCTACATTTTTATCTACAGCAGTAGAGCATAGCACATTTTTTAACATTTTCAATTTTCATGAAATCTATATCAAAATGCTAAACAAATTTCAAAGGAATTAGGAATGCCTTTTGTTACATTTTGTCATTTTCACTTATTGGGATGAAGATATTGAAGAATGCTTTCCATCAGAGCTGTGCAGAGGATATGTGCAACAACTAGTAGTGCAAAGCAATACATTTGGTGTCTAACAATAACAATTTTAACTAAATTTTGGATAAAGTAAACTATTAACACGACAGGGAATGAAACACACCCCATACGTAATAATCAACATTTGCTCTAGGGAGAATCTATGAAGGAACTTAATATAACCAAAAACTTAGATTTCAAAGCAAGAGAAAATAGGAAATTAAGAAAAATACTGTACAGCTCGAGTCAATTCATGAAAGTTGGTTTGAATGCAAATCAAGGTAGGAGGAACTAAAATAATAGAAATTTTTTGGTGGAAATAAAATAAATAAATTTTGATTTACTTTGAGCAATAAGTAGAAAGATGAGAGGCTCAATGAGCATGACAGGGTGCATGCTTTATTAGATGCCAGGAAAAGTTACATTAGTTTTTTATCAGGAGATCATTGCACCTTTCTAGGTTGATTACTTTGATATGTGTGAGAGAGAAAGAAAGAAAGAAAACCACTATGATTGCTATCAGATAGCATAACTTATTAGAGAAATTTTATAACAACTTATTTTCTATAAACTTTATTAAAATTATTTAGAAAACAGTAGAAAGAGAAGTGAATCTTGACCGAGTATATAGGTGTCACATAGTTCAGAAAATAAGAGAGAAAGGAAATGTGTAGCAAGTGCACAAAATCTCAGAAATTTATTCAATGATCCTCCATTGCAAATGCAGAATGAGAGAATGATAGGATGGAATGTCAAAAATAACTAGGAGATGGAAAGAGCACAATCCCTAGCCAAGCTCAGAAAATTACATAACAAAATGTCTAAAATGTCTAAATTTCAGCCATAAATTTGTATGATTGGATAAATCCCCAAAAATAGTTTAAATGCATCATCAATGGCAAATTCTATTACTTAATAATAGAAAAATACTTGTCATGTTTTTTATAGGGGTCCTAAAAACACAGAATTATGCTTGTTCCAAATTAAAGAGAGAAAAAATATAGAAAAGATCATCAAACTGTCATCACACTGTAAGCATTATCTTCATGTCGAGTATGAACTTCATAAGGGACTTACCTTATCCACAAACATGATATCACCATAAAGAGTGCTACTAATTACAGATGTATATTCACTTTTTTTACATTTTACAGTTTCCTGTCCCACTTAATGAAGGCTTTTAGACAATCTACATCTTAAGAAGAATGATAGCTAGTTTAAGAAAAATATTCATTTCATACATACTAGAAAATAAGAGCAGAGAAAATGGCAAGAAGACATTTACAATAAGAAGGTAATGTAAATATATGATTACTTGATGAGTCCAATAAAACTGGAATCTAATAATTTTCGCCAGAAAACCTTGTAACAAGGGACTCTTGAGTGATACAATGATAATAAAAACCAATGTAATAACTGCTAATCAACAAAATTTATCTATTTTGGAATTAAGGTGCCATAACAGCAAAATTTTCTTAAAAATAACAATTTTTATGGCACCTTTCCACAGTTGAGCTTGCACATATAAAATATTTAATTCATTTTAAATAATCCATGAAATTCAGTACCTCTTAAAATTTCAAAAGGTTGAGCAAATAAAAGTGAAGGATGAGAAATACGAAGAGAGTAAAACAAACGTCTTCCACATGGTTTAACAGGTTCAAATAGTTTCATTAAAAAGGAAAGATCATTAGATGATCTTTATAGGGAAACTTGTTTCTCCTAAGAACACACAGAAAGAAGATGAGTGATAAAACATCTCCATTTTTGTCAATGGCCTTCCACAAAGTGATACCAGACCATACTGATGATACCATGAGGGATAAGTGCACAAACACAAAAGCTATAAAAAAACCTGTTAATGTACAATTAAACTAGATCAAAGGAAAAGCCCACCATGTCATCAGGACGCCACGTTTCATCCAAATGCTGTTTCAATTCTTCACCGCGGTGTTCCAACACACGATCCACCAGCCACTTCAAGGCTAACACCTAAAATAAAAAGTGAAATCAACTTACTACCTGTAACATGCTCAAGCAAGTTGAGAAATTTTTTGTAGGATATCAATAGTGATACATAAATTTTATCAATTTTTAAAATATTTAAAGTTCTATGAAGGAAGAATATAAAGGCAGATTTAACTTCAACAGCAGCAACACATCAAAGCATGAAAAATCACCTAAGGTGTTCAATATCAGATTTCATGGGTAAGCTATGGATTCATTAAGAAACATAATGGAAGTCCTTTCATGTATACAGTAAAAAATGTCTTCTAAAAATTTACAAAACTAAAAATGCTCTTCATCAAATAACTCTATATTAAAATGATTTCGAGGTTTTCCCTCTCTTAGCACAGAAAACACTAGAGAAAAGAAGAACTTGGGAAACCAGTAATTCCTTAGCTCAAAGATATGTATGTCATACAAATTTTTCTGCCAAAGTACAATAGTTTATTAAATAGAGGCTTTTAAATCAACTCTTTCCACATAAAAATACATTATCAAAAAATGAAATTATAAAAAATTAAATTAGTTAGAAAATACAAACGTTCAAGCACAGTGAGCATTAATCAGCATAAGCAAATACTTAGGAACCAGTCCAAACGTATAAATCTCACTCTTCTCTCAAAAACTACGATATTCTTAAATGCTTGCTTCTTTAGTGTAATTTACCTAATTTTTATATCAAAAGCCTAACTTAAAACTTTATTACCTACATGAAATATGATTGAATGAACAAATTCCAAGCTTTATAGCAACAAGGAACAAATTACTGAGCTAGAGACATAACAAACATTTTCAGGTAGCATTGCAACACATGTTAAACTTGAATAATAATCGAATAACAACAACAACTCGAATAACATCGAGGACACAGTCGCAAAGGCTTATAGGAATCTCCATTTTGTAATGAGGAACCTAAAACGGAGTGGGAAAGGCGTTAAGGAGCGAGCGTTCAAATCATTGATCAGGCCGATCTTAGAATATGGAACGAGTGTATGGGATCCCCACGAAATAGGCCTTAAGAAGAAACTCGAAGGTGTACAAAGAAAGGCGGCTAGATATGTAGTCAGCAAACACAATAAAGCAGAAAGTGTAAGTAAAATGCTAACTCAGTTGAAGTGGGAATCATTAGAGTCGAGAAGGAAAATGTTTAGATTGACCGGGATGTACAAAGCATGGAATTCCGTAGAGGGCTGGGGCGAACTGAAAGCCAGGTTTAACCTGCCTAGCTACATTGGACGCGGCAATCACAGATTAAAAATCAAGGAGCGCGAACAGAAAACGGATGTAGCAAAATACTCATTCGTGAACAGAGGTATTAGAGAATGGAACGCTTTACCTGGAGAAGCTCTCATTCCAATGCCGAAAAATGTAAAAACCTTTAAAAATAAGCTTAAATTCATTTATATGCATAATTTTTAATAGTTTAAGGCGTAAATTTAGGTTCTGTATCATAATAGCGAGTAGTATTAGACATCTTAAATCATGATTTTATGTTATAATTATAACTTAGTATAATATATACCTGACTATATGGACTACCTACCACGTAAGCTAGCTTATTTTAGTAACATTATTATCTTGTATGTATCACTTCTGTATCTAGATTTTAACTTCTGTGACATGCTAAATGTAATATACCATTTATGTATCTATTTAATGTTGTATATGACTTATGTAATGTTATATTATGTATTATGTAATGTTATATTATGTATTTGGTAATGTTATATTATGTATATGTAATGTTATATTATGTATTATGTAATTTTATATTATGTATTGCCTACGGGAGGTTTTTGGAGGGTTTTCCCTCCCGTCCTTGGGCGAATGCCAGGCAATCCAATTTTCAATTGCTATATTTCCCTCCACCTCTGCCACCTGGCCTGATGGCCAAATCGCAGAGTATCTTCAAATAAATAAATAAATAAATAAGTATCAACATGTATTAATCCACTCATTTATAGCTTGCACAGAATATTAAATCTAAAGAAAGCAAAAATATTCAGAGAAAAAACAAATATTTTTGGAGGGACCTCTACATGTTTCAAATGTATTGTGGAAAATGTTAGCTATAGATGAAAGCCCTAAACTAGCAAATTTAAATATTTTCCAGGCTAGTAGATAAGCTTATCACACATCTGGAATTTCCTTGCTTCAGAATTTGCGATATTTTCCTTCCAAAACATAATTAAGGGAAACATTTTTCCTTGAGTCACTTTCATCTCATTCTTTATCATTATCTATAAATATTATGGCAGTGATACTCACTTCTTATCAAGTCATCATTTACCTCAATTCATATTTCTTTTGTATTAAATCTAGTTGAAGATATTAAAAAAACAGAGCAATTAAGTTTTAAAAGTAAGTATTATCAACTTTTAGGGAATTTTCTACTTCAACCCTATATGGCTAACATGAAATTGATCATTTTTGAAGTTGGTATTAGTTTTCTCTCCTAGCCACAAAACACTTTGTTGTCATCTCCAATCTCTAAAATACCTGATATTTCTGATAATTGACTCAAAGTCTTCAGACTGCATTGACTTTTCTTAGTTCAAGAATCTAGTAGTGAAAAAAATGAGTCCTCAAAGGACAGCTGAGTAAATACCGAAGTTTTTTCTATCTCCTGCAGGTACCCTATACCAATCTCTGCTGGAATATATGTACCATTTGGGTTTTCACTGAATTTTCCCTGTCTTTATAAAAGTTGATCAATTTGGTGGTTCTCCTCTGCACTGTAAACATTTCAATGAAGTAATTGGTGTTTTTGGTGTACATCTGATAAAAGAAGAGTCTTTAATTTATGTGGAAAAGATAGAGTGACTGCAATTTTGGAGCATTTGGTTACTTCAATCTAACTTATTTTTATTGAGTTATTTTAGACAAAGAGGTAATTCTTATTAAGAATACCTTTTACATTTATCTACAGTATTCTAACAATCTTTAAGAGCAATATTAATATATCTAATAAAAATATATCTGGTAATTGTGCTACAATGCTTTGTCATTTTTTCTCCGATAAAAAATCTGCATGTGAACAATGCATTTCTCATCGCTTATCAGCAGAAAGTAAGTCCAGAAATTTTTTCTACTGCTCATTCACTGGACTGGAAACCAGTAAACAACAGTGAAATATAGGAATTCTCTTTATTGATTCTGATGGGAGTAATTGGTAAGAAAAAATACAATATGCATTAGTCAACAGGCCTACTCCTAAAGAGATTTTCCATTACGCTCTGTTTCTTAAACGATTTCAACTAATACTTTCAAAACTTCATTCTGTAAAAGATGAAACTCTCTCTAGTGATGATTGACTATGGAATGTCAGACTGACATTAGATTTATTGCAGTAAAACTTCAGATATTCATAATATTATAAGGGTAGAAATAATTGTTAATGAAAAACCTATGCTTTTCAAAGGTCATCAGGTGATGAAGCAATACAATGCAAATAGCAATAAAATGAGCCAGTTTAAGCATAAAAGTATTTTTCTTTTGCAAAATAGTGTCAGGATATACGATGGATTTCAATGTTTACTCAGAGAAAGAAGATGAATAGTACTAACCACCAGTTGGGGTCACACAAGGCAGTGAATAATTTAGTTATAAATGAATATTGGAAAGGAAAGGGGAACAAGCCTTATGTGCACAGGTTTATCAGTCCAGCTCTTTTCTGTAGACTGGATAAGGAAAATTTTGGAGTGACTGACAATGTGAAACCTCACAGAAAACTTAAGCCAGCAGAAACATTGGAAAAGGTAAAGATAGGGAGGGTTTCAGGAAAAAAATGATGTGACATATCTCATCATGAAATGGTACAATATAAATGATGACTATATGCTTTCCAATATGGAAGACTATAACCGATACTGAAATGAATAACAGAAAGACTTGTGAGAGGATGAAATAACCTCATAGGGTTATTATATACAGTAAAATTATGGGAGATGTAGACAAACTAGACCAGCAAATTCATCCCTACCAATACATCAGAACTTTTGAAAAGCTTGAACATGGGGCAAGTAGAGATTGGGAATCTGAAGATGGCGTAGAGCAGGAGTCTGCAATCTATTATCTATGGGTTGCCAAGTGACCCATTTGATAATTTTAAGTGAACCACTGGAGTTCCAAAGAGAAGACTGTTATTACGATAATGATAGCGACGAAAATGGAACCGCATGAGTGCAAGGGTAATGGATGAAGGAATAATTACAAAACAGAGATAATCCAAACTTTCTCTTCAATTTCTTATGACGTTCATAATTACTTCACAGAGAGACATAAATAATTAACTGCAGCAACAAAGCTTGACCTTTAGAGAGTTTTCTTTGGATCTTTTTAGCAGCGATAATTTATTAAAATCATATTTTGGCTGCTACAAGAAAAGACGTTACACAATTTCTGCTTCTTTTAGAACCCATAAATATCCATTTTGGTGAATTATACAAAATCATGCATGGATAAACAGAAGTTCATTGCATGTACCACTGACCTAAACCATCTACCTAATAGTCACTTTTTGGGCAATTTTGATCCACTGCAGAGAAAGGTGGCTGATGCCTGCTGCAGAGCATTATAAAAACCAACACAGTAGTAATATTTGAAAATACACGTCATTTCAAAAATCACTAGAGCTTCTTGTAGATATTAAAAAAGTCTCTCTTTCAGAACATGAATGGTCATATATAATTTCTGGNTATAATATTATCGTAATCGTAATATTATAATATTATATGACCATTCATATGGCATATATAATTTCTGGGTGGAGTTAGCTTTTTGACACTTATCTGGGCAAACTCACACATTTAGCACATAACTTTAACTTCTGCATATTCACATATTTAAGAGCATAAAGAAACTATAAAGCTGACTATTTAAACCACACTAAGATAATTTTGAAATCCTCAAAAAATATTACCACAGCCTTACAACCAAAAATACAAACAATTCAGAAAGAGACAAAGTTTAACATTAAAAATACTATCAAGATGAACTGTGATTTAGTTGAATGTCTTTGAAGACAAACAAATTATATAGAATATGCCTACAAGGTGCAATTATTTAAAATCTTTCACATATTTTATGGTTCGAATACCTCACAACATACAAGATGAAAGATGCTCATTTCATCAAAATAAAGGCTAATATCACTTGCAAATTAAATCTGGCAATTTAGCGAGGAGTAATTCATTTTTATGCTATATGGATTCAGTTAAATAAATAACTCACATAAATGAGAGAAAATATTTGTCTTAATCCTTATGACCAATTGTCAAATGACCATTATTACTTTTCACTTTCATGCTCTCAACAAAAACATCAATACCCAAACTATAACTTCAACCTAGATCCTCAGCCTCACTAGTAGAGTACACTAACTCTATGTTACAGAAACTGCCAAGATAATCAGATAAAAACTTTTAGTTACCTAAACATTCAGTTATCAAGAACACATATTGTGTATTCATTTTTAATAATTAACTCTGCAACTAGACTTTACTAATGCCATGTTCAAAAAAGATAAGAATACCCAACAGTGGAAAAAGTGAGAAATATTTCCTTGAAATACATAGAATATTTAGCTGAATACCTGAAAATATACTAGGGTAATACAATCCCTAATTTCAAAAGGACCTGGCCCTTTAAAGACCAAAGAAAACACTCATATATGACCTAATATTTATTTGAATTGAAATTGTTAGAAGAACTTCAAATTTTTATATTTTTACTCAACGAAGATGCAACTTACAATGTGAAAAGAGGCAGCTTACAACACAAAAATCAAACGTAACCAGAAGAATTCATGCAATTTAATAAAAAAAAATAGAAAAGAGGTATGAATTTGTGAGTAAAAGCCTTAAAATAATACAAAGTAAAATCTTTGTAAAATGTATAACCTAAAAAGGTGACCTCTGCAAAAATGTTCAGCTACTATAATCATTGAATACTCTACTGTAAGCACATAGCATTATCCTTTCAATACATTCGGAAAATCATCAAACAACTATCGCATTAAAGCTACTTAAATAACAACTCTAAATTTCCTAAACAATAGAAACACAAGCATAAATCAACATACTATTAGTTAATAGTAAATTGACAGGGTTAGAAAAAGCCATAATATGTTAAAGAAAATTTTGGAAATCCATCAATGATTTTGTATTTCTAGCTACTGAAAATATCTATTTCATGTCAACAGGGTTTATTTAATCTCAGGATTAATTTAGTTCATGAAAAACGATGCAAAAATTTTCTGTTAAAGAATGCTGTCTACTTAATCACTGTTAATAAGAATGGTGATAAAATTGCGATGGAAGAGAACTTACGATAAATACCAATTTAATTTAAGTGGGAGGCTTCAGAAGCCCAACAAATAGCCAAGCATCCAGTCTAGTTGTTTAGCTATACTACGACCTTCTGTGCTCATGAAACATGAGTTATGTTCCATGAAGATCAATCCAGCCTGTCAAGAGCACAGTACTCTTGGATTTAAACAACTTCAACACTTAACTTTCAAAATGGAAACAACTTGAATCGATGAAGCAAATTGTGCAAAATAATTACACTGAAAATTTAATCCTTGGGAATGTATTGAAAACAGATCTGCTTACCTTCTCCTCTGGTCCAAGAGTATTCCACGTTTGGTTTCCAAGCAACACTGTAAGCTCTGGGCAACTTCCAGCTTCAGATGCAGCAATTTTAAAGTACTTTTCAAAGTTCCCAATGCTGAAAATGAAGGGAGCAGAATTAGGAATACTGTCAGCAATATTAGCTTGTGAGATAAGTAAAAGCACTTTATAAACCATTATTATGAATATTACATACATAATTTCAGAACTCCCAGTTAGAAATCTGAGAAGCCTAGCACAGGTGTCTGCAATGAGGACACTCCCCCCATCCACCAATGCTTCCTCCAATGCCTTAAATAAATAAAACCATTCTGGAAACTGCACTATAGATAAATAAATTGCTAACAAGTAGGTACTATACCTGAGTGGTCACACAAGCAAAATTGAATTTGTACTGGAATAGCTTGAGGAACTGGGCCAAACTGGCTGCCTCCCACCTTCCTCGAATTCCCTCATATGGACTGCTGTCTGAAATTGATAAAAAATGAAAATCCAATCAGATCAATAGCTAAAGATCTTGTTTGACTCATTTTGAATTTACCATTTCATAGATAATAAAAGAAGCAAAAACTGCTACATTTATTATTAAAGTTGAGTCAAGTAGATAATGCTCAGAAAAATCACGGATATGGTTCAAGAATCTAAAACAAAAAAAACGGCTCGAATTTGGAATTGTTCATCTGGAGACTACATTGTACAATTATACCTATAAATTAAATGCTCCTGAAAATAAATAATACACATACATAATAGAATCAAACATCTTCCACTAATAATTACTTTTCTGGTGCCAAGTTTGATTAACCTTGGGAAATCAATCCATTTTTACGTAACTATTCTCATGCAATAGTCATAACTCAATTATTTATGATCAATAGAAATTACTTTTGTTACATCACATAACAATAAGAACTAATCACAATTTAAAATTTTTTGTAACTAAAATATCACAGACAATTCCTTATCAAAATAACAACCATCTTCAGTACATTTTGTTTTTGAGGGGAAAATTTAGAGAAAAAGTTTAAAGTAATAGTGATATAGTTAGTTAAAAGAAATAAAATTTTAGCCAAATCTTTCAATTAGAAGGGGGTGAAATTAAATAAATATTCATTTCATCTAGCCATGAAAACTAAATATAGATTACTTAGCCCTTAGAATTGATCAAGAAAAAAATTAACTAGATAATTCTGTGATTATAATTAAAACCTTTAGGTAAACACAAAGATGATGAGTTGATACTTCTGTTCTTACTGTAGACTAATATATTAAAATAAGTTACAACAGCCAGGCGAATAAAATTAGAATTAAAATGAATTCTCATAACAAGAATAAACTTATGGCTATCCAAAACCTTTCTGATGTTAGCGTTAACACATTCATTTGTTCAAATGTAAACAACCCTACCACACTGATGTCAAAGCAAAAGAGAATTAAGAGTATCATTAAAAGGTCTCTAAGATATTTGACTGAGAAACAAAAGTGAAGTGAATTTTGATTAAACTGTGTTAGCACTTGACCTAACAGCATGTAGTAGAAATAGCTACTTTCTTTTGTCTCTTTTCAAATATTAACCTCCTCTCATTTAAAACGTAAGTTACATTAGCTCAATGTAAGAGTATTCATCAACCACTTTCACGTCTTAAATTGACTAATAAACTTGGGGAATATCATTAACTTGCTTACCTTATAATAGACAAGACGTAGTTTACATAAAAAATCTACAATGTAAATTAAAAGAGTATTAAGATTTTAATGATCATTCGGAAAAATAAAACAGTCAAATGCTATTTGCTTGACAGAAAAAGCGAGTATTTTTAAATTATATAACAACAAGTTATCAAATAAACACACATCAGTAATCTTCTCGAGATTCTACTTCACTGGATACTTCAAGTTTCTCATTTCTGACAAGTAAACAAAATGATAGTAGCAACTGCATCTTATTGATCTAGTTCTCCTGAATTATTTTCAGTATTCTTAACAAATGCGTATCATTTCAAAACTAAACAAGCAACTACTCCCCTTACAAGCTTTATTAACATACATACCACTATGTTTAAAAGAAAATGTTTGAAAACAAAGAGCAATGCCATCCTGACAACCTCATTTTGGATATAGTATTCTGTAGTAAGTGGCCTAGCAAAATTTCACGACCTGTAATGAGTATCTAACAACAGATTAGGAAGGAATACAGTAATTTTATAAAATTAAAGTTTTAAATGTTAATCTCCAATGATCATTCACGATTAATTTAAAGGGGTTTTCAGGAAAAAAACTGTTTATTCACATAATAAATAGGTTGAGTTGACTGATAAGTTGAACTTTGGCGACTCAAATAATAAGTCAAAATTTATTGTGAAGCTAAAACGAAAACCTCACAACTATCTAACAGTGTCTATGCTGTAAAAACGACGGATAAAGGAATTTATTGCAGGAATACTTACGGCGAAAATAAATGGGTACACTTGTGAACCGAATCGTTGATTATAAAGACCAAGTAAAACAATTCGAATTGACTTACAAATTTACTAGTTTCAATCAAAAGCAGAGCTGACATAAATTGGAAAACTCTTTATTTAATAAATCAGCATGGGAAGTACTTAACCTTTATTCAATGAAATTGAATGTTTAGAGTTGGTCATATATTATAAATCAAATCTCACGCATACGTAAATATCGGCAAGTAAGTGAAGCATACAATCATAGCGCATACAATGGAAACAATGTAGCTTCTGAATCGGCAAGACATTCATCAACAACAAACACAGAACCTACACTGGCGGCCGATATTAATGATGGATGTATATAAATACTCTTCACCGAAACATTTACGATCATAAGGTATGCAGAAAATAAGCTTCAGTGAAAACGATTAGTTAATATACTAACCTTCACCTCAGTTACTGACGACATCACTATCCACAATTACTGATTTTAAAAATTACGATAGTAATTTTGATTGGGCTAAACAAATTAAAACGAAGGTGCTTTTACTGCAAACTAAATATTATGAACGAAGATGGTAAACACGTTCATAACAATTGCTTTGTCTTCGAAACTTATAGTTGTGCTTGATCTTTCGCTAATGTCAATCTAATATCATCTTAAACATAATAGAGAAGTATGGACTTGAAATGAAATGAATAGTTGTAAATCGATCACGTTCTTCTCGGACCCAATCCCTACCTTTCAACTTAATACTTGATTCCAAGATCAAATGCCGAGGAAATATATAGTACCAATTATCAACAACAATGTGAATGTAACCACAACTGATCCCATTTAGTACCGAGTGCAAATATTTCGCGAGATTAATCGGCCAACTACACGTAACTGCTGCAGACACTGATTTTATTAACTCATCATCACTTTAGTACGAACATGATAGAACAATAAACTCCACGATCATTAACATAGAATAGTATGATGTTGACTGTTTTGGATTTCACACATGGCGTGCCTCTCAGGATATAGTAGCATTTGCTCCTTCTCTTTCGTTTGGTGTTTTTTCCAGAAGATAACTTAGCACACGAGGAGAGATAAATTTTAACTTACAAATACCTTGGGGTTTACCCTTTCTTGGCATCTTCTTGAAAATATCATTAAGATATTTTCAACTTTCTTCGTGGGACACAGCCAGCAGTCTCCATCTTGAAAATAGTTATTATGGTCCCATGTGACAGCCATCCACTCACGGATTGGTTACCAAGAAATTAATACGAGCGGCGCTAAACGGCTGTACGCTTCCAGGTTATCCTTTTAACAACAGTGCATGCGAATATTCTCCGTGACGGCAATTTACCTTGAAGATAACTTAAATATTCGGCCAATGGCTAATCTATATTTATGGTACAGTTTGAGTAATGAGATGAACTAGCAGTAATATCTGAAATTCTCTCTGTTTTTTCGAATAAAACATCTTTAATAGCCTGTGTAATCACGTTGTTCATTGGTTGCATTCTTATAAGAATGATCAGTCCTGATTCTAAACCAATAAATCTTATTGTTTAACTGTGAAACTAGTGCAAATAGTAATCTTAAATAACATTTGTGACTACAGTCCCATAGAATGTGCTCTATTTCTTCGATTTCAAGATTTTTTATCGAGGAGAATAATCTATTCTTTTTGTCTACTCCTTTCGTCACATCATTTTACCAAACAAAGACGCAACTGCACTGAGAGCAGAAAAGACGCACATTGAATTAATCGCGTACAAGGTCGTGTGGCGTTCTGGGTTTGGATGTAAACATGAGTGTCCCTAGCAGATCATTTAAGGAAAAGCGAACATACGGTAATTCTTGTCAGTTTTATGCGTTATTATTTCTTTAGTACATTTCTTTTATTATTAGGCGTTTTGTTTATCATGGAGTGTAGTTTATTGAATGATTTCATTTCTTATGTTTGATGTAGCGCAACGAGTTAGAGATGTAGAAGGAATTAGAAAAAAGCATCCCAATAAAATACCTCTTATTGTTGAAAGATTTTATAATGAAAAGCAGTTGCCTTTACTGGACAAGATAAAATATTTGGTTCCTGATCATTTGACAGTCGCGGAACTCGTTAGAATAATAAGGTAAGTAACGATAATTTTTGTCTTAAGTTTACTTTCTGTACCTAATGTAATGAGGACATATTTTCAGGAGAAAGATGCAGTTACGTCCAAATCAAGCCTTTTTCTTATTAGTCAACCAAAGAAGCATGGCTAGTGTTTCTATGTCTATGCTCGAGTTATATCAACGGGAGAAGGATTCAGATGGGTTTTTATACATGACCTATGCTTCACAAGAGGTCTTTGGATGGCAATGACACGCAAAAAGTTTCGAACTTATGAAAACGAGAAAGTCTTTCCAAATTATAAGAGTATGTTTAAAATTTAACAACTTTATTTTATATTATGTGCCGTATTCATGGGGCTATTAAAATTTTAGTTCGAATTAAATAGGGGTAAATGTTACCACTGTGTGATAAACTAGTATTTAAGCCTCATATTTGCATATGTTATTTAATTTTAGGTAAATCACTGATATCAGTGTACGATCACGTACATTAATGGATTTTGTGAGACTTAAAAATGGGCATCTCATAATGATGATTCTTTCATCTGCACATAAAATTTGTGGTTGAATGTAACGTGGAGCTCATTCCACTGTTTTTATTTAATGCTTACCATTGCTAAAAAATGGATTTAAAGCTCGAGTGTGATGTTAATTGAAGACAACGTTGATTCGTCAGAGTTTAATGTTAAGGATGTAAGGTGAAGTGTGGTATCTTTCTGATAACCTTCACTTAGTTGATACATGGGTCTCATTTACACGAAGGTCTTTTATTCAAGATCATAAAAAAGAGAGACAGCCTCGTTAATGGATTTAGATTTATCAAATTTTCCTGCCCAAATGTATATTTTCTCATTTATGCATAAACGAGTTTCACTTTTTATATTAAGAAAATGATGTGGTTTTATAAAGGTGTATCTAACAAAATTTTATGCTGATTCTTTTCCCTTCTAGAGTATGTATTATAGATTTGATTCTTGTGATAAAATGTTGACATTTGTGTTTACTTTGTCAATTTGCTACTTGTGGTTTCCACTAGGCATCCATTATTATTGTCAATTTCTCGCCAAAATATTGAGATTAATTTTATTTGTGAATGTTTATGTAAAAATAATTTTCATTGATTAAAAAGCATTTTTACTTTTTTGATGTTTTGCCAATTTCTTTATAAGACGATTGTTTTATACTACCTTAGCCCTGAATGATAATTCTGATGGCCTTTGATTGATATCTCAGTTTAATGGGCTTCAGTGATAATGTCTGGAGGGAAGGAGATTTTTATATATATTTTGATTCTTTTCTAACTTGTGTAAAGTTAAAGGAAACAGTTCATTTTATCATATTTTTATATACTGCTTGTAGCAAATACTATTATGGGATAGCTCATTTAATGTTGCATTTTAGTCTATGAAAAGAAAGAAAATTGTACCTCATATTCTTCTACAACAATCATTGTGCATATTTGGACCTTTTTTACCAATTTTTATGTTCCCAAGAATGAAAAATATTAATGGAAGGTAAGCTTGGTAGGAAATTTTGTGATATCATTTATAAATAGTCCAAAATACTCTGATTTGAGCTATATGTCTAGAAATAACTTGAAATGCCAAATTCTCCATGAGGTACTTCTTAAACTGAACAACTCCCTTGATGCTTCAATGTTAATTATCATTTGTAACAAATTTACAAACATTTTTGGAGGTGTTATTTACATCAGTATTTATCTGAATAATTTAACCTTGATGGTACAATGACCTAGTTTATTTCAAAGGAATTTTAATCATTTTCATTAAATGTTTTATTTAAGCCAATAAAAATATAGGAACCTGCATAATAACACAGAGAATTCAGGTTATTTGTGGTTTCATACTGTAATAGCTAGAATGGAGTGCAGAATATATACTCTTGGTGTCTTATGAATCTCACACATTAATCACAATTTTTCATTTAGAGTCATAATTACAGGCCTAAATAATACCAATTTATCTATTAAAACATTTACTACCTAGGGTTGCCATAACATACTAGAAGATGTGGCTAAAATATTAATGCTAAAGTAACCTTGAGCTTTGCACTGATTCAAAAAGGCTATTAAATCTGGTAGGAACATACTTCTTAAAGAAAAGGTTACTTCGATTAAAAATAATTGTGAGATAGCATGCTAAGAATACTGGACCATAACTGGAATGGCAAAAGAATATTGCACAATTTGTTTTTCCTTTTAACATAAATTACATTAAACTTATAAGGCCATACTTGGTATATGTAGCTGTGTATTTCAAATTGAGTTGCTTTTTAGAGTCTTCAAACTAACTCAACCTTGCTAATTATACAACTATATGGTAATACATATTTTTAATATCACATTTAAAACTTTGTCATTTAATTACATGAATAATAGACTGAGAAAAATAATTGACTCCAGATTGGAGTCAAAAAATGAAATCACTGCTTTCATTCATCATATATGCAATGAAAATACACTTTATACCTGTATGCACAAAATCTAATTTCATCTATAATTACATGAATTTGGATTACAAATTAATTAAATTCAAAAACAATGAAATATTACATAAGTGAATTCAATTATATACTTTTAAATTTTATTTTAACAATAACAATTAAAAGATACATAGGTGTCTCAAGGATGACTGGAATGTGATAATGGCAATCACATCATTATCACTGAACAATGAAACGAAGTTATGGAACATAATTTGATTAAAATGCTTGATAATCATGCTTAAAATTATCATTATTTTCTGTAGAAGTGCATCATTAAAATAATTTCAGCTTATTTCAAAATATTTACTTGGCTCAAAATATCTATATTGCTTCATCAATAGATATCATTCATCAAAGGCAGTCAAGGCTTCTTTCATTTTATTCACCACCTATGAAAAGGCAATTTGATAATTAATAAATGTCATGATTACTTCATTATAAATCAATAATGTTAGAACACCAAATAAACCTACATCCCACAACTGTTACTACAGTATTCATTGCATATAATAAATGAAGTAGAGAATACTCTAATACAGATTTTTTTACCAATGAACACAAAATTATGGTTCTTTGCCATTCTTAACAATAACAATTTACAACATACCATATATTTACAAATATATAAACATACCTGAATGGTACTGTATTTATTAAAGTATACCACACACTGGCATTTGACACACACCAAGATTATAAGATGAAAATTTTGGTAAAGATGTTAAATTAGGATTGGAGATTCACAATTATCAGATAACCTAATACACAATTTTATTTTCACTTATAACAGCATTTATATAGTTCTATAAAATTACATTCAATTGAGAATACTGAAACATAATATGGAAAGATGGGTAAAATGAATAGCCTTCTATATATTCAGTTCAAATATATAAATTAATGACACAGGTGGAATTTCAGTTCTTAATTGTAGGGAAAATAGTGAATATTATATGCTGACAAATACAGTATATAGTAAATCAAATGAGTATCAGGGCCAAGAAACCAAATTTAGCTAATTTAACCCCTCATGTCCACTTTCAGTACTTGGTGCATACCAACCTTTCTGAGCGGCAGGCCTTCTGACAGACCCTACTACAACCCTGACTTAAATACACATTATTGCGAAAGAAGCAAAGCATCTTTTATTGACCTCAAAGCCTATAACTCTGTAGACATAGGGGTCTTAAACAGGATCATCGGGTTAATCACCAATTTATCAAACATAATCAAGTAGTAAAAAACAGCATCCAAGAGAAAGATGTAGCAAATTAGGAACTTGAAAATCAAGAAATCATCCTGATTTGCTTATAAAGTAAAAATGATGAGATTGGATCCCAATAGAAGAGATAAAATTCGTTATTAAAGACAACTAAGGAGCATAATTCCTTAAAATTAAGATAAGCCAGATTGAGAGGCAAAGTAACACAGCAAGACCAAAGAAGAGAATTGGATTTTGATGAATTACAGGCTACAGGAGCTTGAGGTCTTAAGAGAGGAAAACTCTTAGGAAAATCACTGGTACAAACAAGACAAGATGGGTAGAAAATCTGGAGCAGTAGAGAAGTCTATTAGACAATGAGGAGAAGGTTGAAGTTTCTGGGATGATTATACAGAATGGACAGTAATAGACTAAGAAAACAGATATTTGACTGCCTCCAAAAAAGAAAACCAAGTTCAAAAAGACCTTTAAAGATTCTGGAGGCCAAAATATTAGAAAACTGGAAGGCTTGCAAGACAAAAGAAGAACTACAAAGACTGAAAGAGTAAAGTAAGTCAGCCAATGGAATGCTGGAGACAGATACTTCATTTGCAGTCTGAAGTCAGTCAGTTATAGCTTGATTCTAAATGGACAATTGACAAACAGAAACAAAAAAATGAATCAGTTTCTTCGACAACATCCTCTGGAAAGAGGATTTGAAATTTATCTGGTTTGGACTTTTTTTACAGAAGTATTGCCTAGTAGCAAGGAGACTCACCCTTTCATAAAATGCAATCTGTTCGATCAAGAAACTCCTCATTGCTTTCTTGAAATCATTAGCGCATTCCTTATGAAAATGATTGATTTCAGCCATCAAGGCATATGATACAACATCTGTTCTTCTGTTCAACTCTTGGAATTGAATGCTGTCCATTTTATGATCTGTGGTAAGTTTTTCACAATCTTTACGTTTCTGCAAAGCATCCTGGAAAGTAAAAAATAATCTTGATTAACACATTGTTTAATAAAAATAATTACAAAACCACATCCAACACCATTATAACAAGCCAATTACAAGGGAAATTTTAGATAGAAAAGCACTGTCATATGCCACAAATTAGACACACAACTGTAAGTATACTTTTTCAGAAAATACAGCAAAGCATGTTGACAATATGCCAGCATACTTGACAAACTGAATGTAGATTTCTGAGTTAAATGAAGTAATAATCACTTTGAGGTCTGAACATAAATAGGTTAAAAATACATCATCACATTCCTTTGATAACAGTACAATGAAAGATAGTGATGTATTCACATCTATGAACAACCGTGAATTCCCAGAAACATTTTCTGAAAAACTAGCAAATATGAAAGGATTAGGTCAAAGGATGAAATTGTCCTAACAAAAACATAAATTAAGTAAATAATTAACTAAAATTAGTGGATGAAACCAATAATAGAAAACTGAAAAAATACTATCGTAATATTGTGAGAGTAATTAGGTAGTAAATAAGACAGGCTCAACAAAGAAATAATGTTCCACTTCAACTTTTATACTGATGGAGAACTCTCATATACTTGGCCATCATAGTCTTTTAAGTCATGCAAAATTGTTCCTCAAGACGAAAGTTACACATAAAAAGCCTTCTATTGAAAAATTATCAAGTTTTGCTTAATTTCATAAGAAGCAGTTCAACAAATAAAAATTCCTCTCATTTAGCAATTTGTAAATTCAAATATTTAGATTAACATATGTAATACACCAATAAAAAACTCCTGTAATGTTAATTCATCAGGAAAAATGCTT
>KZ308845.1:240190-268518 GCA_000376725.2 Ladona fulva | reverse complement strand
CTTCAAATCTTTTTTTTGAACTGATTTTGATAGCCTTTGCAAAAATAATCAAGGTTTCTAAAATTACTTTGACAGCTCTTTACAGCTTTTCTATTTTACTTTCTCCAACTAATAACTATATGCAACAAATAATAATTTAAACCAGATAACTCAATTGTTTCGATGAATTTGAACTATACATTACATTCATCTTGTTAAATCCATTACCCCATATTGGAAATATAGCTCCTAAATTTACGCCAAAAGGCACGATTATTTTTAAACACTTTGTGTCAACTGACTCAAGTATTGATATGATTTATTAAAAGTTACCTCAGAATGCATGAAAAATTTTCAATCACTATAAAAAAAATAAAGATAAAAAGCCAAGCTCTTAACTAGTTAAAAACTACCAGATAAAAACAACCTGAAAATCCATCAAAAATAGGTCACTATAAAAGAAAATATAAGATACTTGCATAGAAAGTGGATCCATGGCTCTTTCTGGCACTATCAAAGCGAGAAAGCTATTTGCTCCCACAATCTCATCCTTTTCAGCTCTTCTCTTTCCAGCTTTCCACCTCTTCTCATCTGTACAAGTAATGAAATGCTGCCATACCCAACACTGAGAAAGGATAGGATGCTTACACACATAATCAACAAAAGCTTGCAACTGCATTCTTCTGTGCTCAATAAATATTTCTTCATATCTGCCTGTAACAGACATAACACTATGAATCCTTTAGAACATAAAGTTAGGATCAAACAATTACATGCTTTAATTAATAATTTGTTTTTAATCACCTGAAATTTGCTTGTCTGGAAGAGGCGGTATGGCCAGCAAACAGAATTTCTCAACCAATCTTTCATGAAGCCAATCAAAATGCTTGTATCTTCTAGATACTTGTATATTGTTGAACTGAAACGTCATTTAATCGAGCACAGATGAATATAAGAATAAAAATGAACAGCAACATTACTTTTAGTAATGGGACAAGAAATCAGAATCTGAAGAGGGAATCAGAAATAACAAACTTTTTTGGGTATTGGAACTGGAATCAAAATCATAGAATTTTTAACCTAATTTCAATTGAAGAAATGAAAGAGAAAAAGTCTGCCATAGCCAGGAATCAATCCTTGGTCTCCCACTTTCCAAACAGTTGCTCTGACCTCTAAGCTACAATGAAAGAAAAATCTCTCCCTCAATTTCATAGGCTATGGTGCTCCAGGGGATCCATCTAAGATGGCACCACCCCTGCACACATGCAGGAAATTGAAGATGCCACTTAATCACCATAGTGGACTTCCTGAATGACAGAACAGTGAAGTAAATAAGTTGATGGTTGATTTTAAAATAATTATAATGCATGCTGATTTCAGATTCCAAGAAAAGATTCTTTGAAATTTATTGTCAAAAACACAACCATCAATTTTTAATAATCATCAGGAATACACAAAATAGTTACTCATTGAACTCTTAAAAGGAGAGACCACAAGAATTACTCTGATGATTTGAATTGCATCTTCTTTTATGGCAGAGGAGATGAAATGAAACAAAAGTGAAGCAAGTTTCTTCTAAATGGACCTTAGTNATTATGTTATATAAAATTAAATGAAAAACTGTTGAGTTAGTAGTAATATTGTTAAAAGTGCTTTGACAGCTTAGGTCATTTTGCACGTAGGCTCCCACTGGGAATAGAACCTGGGACCACTTTCACTGAAGTCAAATCCATTGCCCACTTGGCTATCCAGGAGCCCAAATATTAAGAGTTAAATACAGGCAATAGATGATTTATATAAAGTAATTCTTGCCTTTATTGTTTAAATTTACCAAATCTTTCAATAAGAGGTACATCCTACTCAATTCTATAAGCTGTTGCATTAGTAATTACACTTAATGTTACATTAATAAATATAATTTGCTCATAAAGTAATTGTTTCCCAAACCAACAGTAAATTAAAGTGATACATTTTAATCATTGCAGGAATGGGAATTAAAAATCACATAGGAGCTGGATATTTGGAACNTTCTTGCTATAAATTACCATAAGAAAAAATAAGATCAATTAAATAGATGATGTAGAAGGATAAGAATGAGCTTAATCAATGATTTTCAATCCAGAGGACTGACTCACCATCACCAACAGGTCTTTATACATTTAGCTCTCTTTTGTATAACTGTTTGACCATTTCATTTCAACAGATAAATTGTCTGATTAAGCATTGCTTATTATTCTTTGAAAGATTTTATAGGGAAAATTTTATGCTGGAACATAACTTATGATGTACTCCCTCAGTTTCTCTATATTTTGCTGACCACCTCAAATTTGGGATTAAACTGGGAGCAACAAATCTTATGAAATAAAAAGCTACCAAAATATTGTAATAGGTTACCTAGGGATTTCAACTTCAGGAGAATGTATTTCCAATCCCACACCTAATGTACAGTCTTCCACCTATGATCTTCGCTAATTGAACATACTAGAGTTCTTAAGTCAGTTTCTGAAATTTGAGTTCCATAATAAAGTCAGGATGCCACTCATAACAGCAAAGGGAACTTAGTTTCATTCTTAGTAAGAACCTCCACTGCAATAATATAGAAATTTTGAGTTAATCATGTGAATTATCTATGTAAGTTATATCTTTCATATCCCTCAATGCTTTTAGCTTTAACAGTGGACACATTCGGATTGCTTAATCATGTAGCCCAAGAGCTTCTCCAGCTGGAAAGAGCTTTCTCTAGTATCTTGAACATTTGACAAAATTCATTTAATCAGCGTTGAATCACTAATCATAAATCACATCAGCGCAAATATTAATAAATACCAATAATGATTATACAAAATCATTTAATCATTAAGGAAGGATAACAGAATTTTGTTGAAATTTCATGTTCAATTTACAATGTTCTACTTCATAACTGTCACTTATATTTGAAAAATAAATTATATATGATACCAAGTAATATTATCTAACAAATTCCCTCCACACAAATAGCATGGTGTCTGAGAATGATGTGAGATGAGAGACTGAACTGATTATAGCAGTAATACCAAAATATGTGGATAGCAGATTGGTACCAGTCCTTGAGAACAGAAAGCTGGTCCTTGAAAAATATTAGAATAACACTATAACATTTTTAACTTACGGCCTGTTAGGCTTTAAAAGCACTTTTGTTTTTGAATTAATTTCTAAGTCTACATTATCAACAAAATTAGAGCAACAGAGATTTTACAGGAATATACTTCACTTATACAAGAGAGTTAAAAAAACAACTACTGAATCAAAATGGCTAAAGGTCTGTAAATTTGTAATACCCAGGTTTGGGTTTGGCAAAGACTACACTAGAGAATCCTGAGTAACAATTTCATAACATTCTTTGAAGTTTAAAATTAACCATTCCTTGCTTGATAATGCACTGCATTTTACAATTTGTTAGCAGATAAAGACTTGTCCATAAATTTAAAAGGTAAATAATTTTACCAGTTACTCACTTTTTAGGAGAGAATGTACAGTCACTTGCAAAAGTCTGTGAGCATGTTCTGTTGATGCTCTAGTGGCCAAGCAGTACACTTCAAATTTCTGTAGGTACTATGTGATTTTCAGGTAAGAAGAAAAATAGTGATGGGGTATATTTTTTGGAATTTTAGGTAAGTGAGGGGAAAGAAAGAATTACTGCGGAATTTCAATGAACAAAATCGAATAGAGACAGTGCCTTGCACGATTTGAATGATTTGAAGTTTACTTTGGTCAGCAACTGACAAGAAACAGCTAACTGAAAGGAAAGGGTTTTCAGTTTCAGCTAGATGAAAAACTTGACAATATTGAGCAGATTTCAAGAGACTTCAACCACTGATTGCATAAAGATATGACAGCGAGCGTCAATGCATATTTTCACTTAGTAACTTGCTTTCATCTAATAGATAAACAACAAGATAGTAAATGGAAATTTCATGCTGAAGATAACTACTTCGTCATTTTCTATTCTATTATAATCATTATTATGACCAGTGAGATTTGACTAGACCTTCTTTTAGATGTATAAATTTTACAGAAGTCCCATGCTCTGTTATCAAAATAAATTTCCACTAAATTTATTCATTCTAAAAATTACTAATACTATAAATGGCTCGTAGCAACTACATTGAAATAACTAAGTTTTTATCCTTGTGACTGGCTTCCCTTAATGCCAAAATCTCCCTCCCCATTCCTATATTCTCTACAGATACAAATGCAGAAACATAAGGATAAGCTATCTTTCTTGAAGGATATCAAAATAACTGAAATACTGAGAATCTTTGAGTAATTACATAATTGATAATACCTCCTCCAACTTCTATTATGCAATATAGTTGCTGTCCCATGGAATCTACAAGGTTTAATAAAACAGGATTCAGCTCAGAAGGGATTCAGACATCTTTAATGTGCTGCTCCTGAGATGCACCAGTGTGCTATCTGCTGAACATTCTTGTATATTTATACCCCATACATTTTCAATTGGGTTGAAATTTGGGGAACATGCAGGCCAGAGAATAACTTACATTTTAAGATTATTGAATGTTTCAATGATGTACTATTACTCTCCTCTTCTTAATGATTTGATCTTTATACTGTTTTCTTCCTTACCTGCAATTCACGTAGTACCAACAGATTTTTTAATTTTACCATTTGGCTGCTAGAGAAGCAATAAGAACATACTCATAGACTTTTGCAAGTGACTGTACATTAGTCATATTTCTTTATGGTTATTGAGAGTAGGTGGTTACTCCAGTTACCATTAATGAAATCCTTAGTTATAATCATGAGTTACTTAGATTGAACTGACATACTCAGAACAGTAGTTAAGATTTCTTATGAATATGAATATGATATTCATGAAATTTTAATAAACATCAATCCTGAAACATTGCCAAGTGTTTTAAATTTCGTACACAATATAATCCTTAAATAAAACACCTTAATTTAAAATGGCTGAGTTTAGAAATAAATTCATCAAGAGAAGATCTGGAAACACCGAGAGAATGAAAAAACAATATCTAATCGAGCATCACAAATTCATGCTTTTGAAAATAACACTTGACTCCCACTTGAAACGAGTAGGACTAGGAAATAATTTAGGAATGAAAATTTTGTCCTATTTCCTTTTGTTTTTCCATATCCATAATTCTCCCAAAATGAGTTAATTTCCTTAAAGATGAGGCATAAGAAAGAACTTTATTTTGATATCAGGATTACCTATGGAGGCATCATCTCCCATACTGCCAGGTCTGGTTAGATATGAGTGACCCCCACCACCGGTACCACTGGTTTGACCACGACTAGTACTTCCACCTTCTGAATCATCATCCCAGTCATCATCCCAAAAGTCTTGGCTATCACCCTAACAACAACAAATGGGTGAAAAATGGCTTTACTATTATTCTAGAATTCATGTCATGTAATTAAGCTTTACATCTTTGTCTGAGCTATAGATATACACCTGAGGACTCAGACTAGGTGAAAATTTCTAACTGATACCTTTCTAATCTGAAGCTCAAATCAGAATATCCAACCAAAAAATATGAGTGTTGAGTTTTTTTTACAAATTCAATATAATCTCACACTTCTTGTTATAAATTCTATAGTATTAGGCCGGACTTCAAACTACAATGTGCCTTCTTTTATTCTTTTCTTGCTATAAATTACCATAAGAAAAAATAAGATCAATTAAATAGATGATGTAGAAGGATAAGAATGAGCTTAATCAATGATTTTCAATCCAGAGGACTGACTCACCATCACCAACAGGTCTTTATACATTTAGCTCTCTTTTGTATAACTGTTTGACCATTTCATTTCAACAGATAAATTGTCTGATTAAGCATTGCTTATTATTCTTTGAAAGATTTTATAGGGAAAATTTTATGCTGGAACATAACTTATGATGTACTCCCTCAGTTTCTCTATATTTTGCTGACCACCTCAAATTTGGGATTAAACTGGGAGCAACAAATCTTATGAAATAAAAAGCTACCAAAATATTGTAATAGGTTACCTAGGGATTTCAACTTCAGGAGAATGTATTTCCAATCCCACACCTAATGTACAGTCTTCCACCTATGATCTTCGCTAATTGAACATACTAGAGTTCTTAAGTCAGTTTCTGAAATTTGAGTTCCATAATAAAGTCAGGATGCCACTCATAACAGCAAAGGGAACTTAGTTTCATTCTTAGTAAGAACCTCCACTGCAATAATATAGAAATTTTGAGTTAATCATGTGAATTATCTATGTAAGTTATATCTTTCATATCCCTCAATGCTTTTAGCTTTAACAGTGGACACATTCGGATTGCTTAATCATGTAGCCCAAGAGCTTCTCCAGCTGGAAAGAGCTTTCTCTAGTATCTTGAACATTTGACAAAATTCATTTAATCAGCGTTGAATCACTAATCATAAATCACATCAGCGCAAATATTAATAAATACCAATAATGATTATACAAAATCATTTAATCATTAAGGAAGGATAACAGAATTTTGTTGAAATTTCATGTTCAATTTACAATGCCCTACTTCATAATTGTCACTACATGAAAGATAAAAGGTATAACTTAGACTAATGTGTGAAAATAATTAGCCAAGGATAAACTACCTATTATTCCTTGAAGGTTTTAAACAGTTTGCAAACACAAACTAAGTTCATCACTTCTGAAATTCCAATACTGAATTTTGTAAAAATATTGCTCAATGCAAAACTTCCCACTTCATAATTGTTACTACATCTTATATAAATGATTAACTAACATTATATAACTTAAGATAATCACTAACTTTCCCTTTCATTTAAAACAGTTCGTCTACACCAATTGATACACGGAGGCAAATACATTTGTTTCTCATAAGGTAACTACGTATATTAGTACATAATTTTATACATTAGGTTTAAAATTTACATTTTTACAGTATCACATAGCAAACATATAATTTATGTCATAGAGATACACTGTATCACTTTAATTAAGCATCAAATTCATGCCATGCTTGCTTTTAAAAAAATTACCATCTAATCACAGAACACCTATACCTACAGATACTAGGGTTGAGCCGCTAATCTGTGATCTGTGCTTCACACGCAAGGTGTTATAGGGGTTGGGGAGCCGTAGCCAAAAGTAAGTACCAATTTTGGGTGGGAAGCCTGAAAATCCATACAGCATTGCAGTTCTAGCAGTCAGTTCAGCTCTCTCTCTCTGTCGCTCATGACTACTTGGAAGCTTTTTTCGCTGCAATTCTCGTTCTTTGTAATATCTCAGTAAATTCTTCATTTTATAGTTCTGTTCAGTTTTTATCCTTACATTTTATTCCTTTTTTCAATTATATTTTATAGTTATTTACAGATTTTTGTCTTTATTGTGTAAAATGATTTAACTTGTAATTGTTTGTTTTTCAATTGAAGATTTATATATCATCTGATTTCAATATGGCGGCTGGTGCAATGTTATGCTCTTGCAGCTCCTGAGATAATTCGCTCGAAAACACAGATAGAATCATTTCTTGTGAACAATGTACACATTTTCTAAATGTACAAGACTTAACGAATTATCCATAAAAGCTCTGTCTGAAAATCGCGAAATCTACTGTAAGTGTTTTGCATGCCGATCATCAAAGCTAGTAATTGCTAACATCGCTGCTGACATAGGATTTTTAAAACATGAACTCAGCATTATTAAGAAAGATCGGGAGTTTATCTCCACGAATCACCAAAAAGAAATTAGTTTCGCGAAAGCGGTAAAAAGTGATACGTTGGCTCCCAAAATCGTCTTCCTATTGAAACCAATTCCTGAATACGAGAAACCTGTTACGCGCCAATCAAATATGGCTTCCAGCACGAACAATAAGAAGGTAAATGTAAGTACCCACGTTGATGAAAGGATTNTCGCTTGGTATCCCAACTTGACACTTTATATTCCACTACAGTATTTGTAGATTTGTTTTATATCAATTTCAACTTTGTTTAATTCATTATGGTAAGATGTGCGATTGGGAGAGCGTGTCAAAGGGAAAGGGAGAATCAGGGCGTAAACGCATTCTTAGTAGTCAAGCCTGTGAGATGGTTTTCAATTTTAGACTATTTTGAGGAGGAGAAAAAGAATAATCTCTTCTATTCATATCTCAGAACTGCCATTTCATTTGACTGAGGAAAACAAACTTTTTAATATTAATAAAGCACATCCCATGCTATAGCAATAATTTAATGGACAATATTCAACGAAGAAGAGGAAAGAGCAGGCAGAATTGGTCACCACCCCTAAAATTTTAGCTCAGGAAAAACTGAAGGTTTCATGGGGAAGGCCGTTCCAAGTGAATGTTTTATGCAGTTTGGGCAATGCATTCCCAGAAAACATTAAGGCTTGGTTTTTCAAACCCTTTTACACCCAAAGACAATAGGTAATTTCCTTAGAAGTGATACAATGGGCTTAAGTGGGGTTCACAAATTCTTGTCTGCAATGCAAAGGATGCGCATCGGAAGAAATCTGAGGGTAACATCCCCTGAATACAACAGTGACTTCCCTCTCAGGAGGGGGTATCCCATACCCAACTTTTCCTTTCACCTGTTGTAGTATGGGTATAGCAGCATCTTCCAGCTGAAGAGCATTCATCGAAAATATAAAAGTCGCCGCCTGAACCTCTTACAAGAAATAGAGGTCGTTTGTTTCCCTAACACTGATGCATGAACAAGCTCTCAAATCTTTTTCCAACCCCAATTCTTTACATCCTGACCCTCCCAAAACCCTCACCTCTTCCATTTGCATACGTATGTATGGTAAATAAATTAAAAACGTTCCTCCATCCAATCCCATTACATACTATATAGCTTTGCCTGAAGATGTTAGCTCGCTTGCAAAATATGTCGAGCTAAATATACTTTTATGTGGGGTTTCATGATGCATTCCATTATCATTTTCTGTTATTAAACTGCCTGCTATTATATTCCTCATATTTATTAACAAAAATATTTCTTTCTGGTGACTGAATGAGGCGGGACCTTCGACTGTAACTGCTGTTGCTGGTGACGATTTAGGGGTGTCCTATTTAAGGGATTGACGTGTTAATTTTCCACAAGTTTTCATGGTTAATATTTTTCTGATTTAACTCATTCCATATTTTAATTAAATGCGTAACAAAAACATCACTATGATTGTTATTTTTTGTTTAACATGATTACATGAACTAAATTTAATGAGTGTAATGTGTCTTGTTATTGTTGTTAAGGCGCTGGATAGACCGATAAAAATATATTAAACAATAATGTATTGCCAACTAATAATATGANCATGTTAATTTTCCACAAGTTTTCATGGTTAATATTTTTCTGATTTAACTCATTCCATATTTTAATTAAATGCGTAACAAAAACATCACTATGTATGTATGTAATATTTTTGTTTAACATGATTACATGAACTAAATTTAATGAGTGTATTGTGTCTTGTTAATTTTGTAAAGGCGCTGGATTGACCGATAAAAATATATTTAAAGAATAATGTATTGTGAACTAATAATACGGGTCTAATTTAAAATAAGTTCTTTGATATACACATATACTATGGCAACATGAAGATTCCGACGCAGAATGCCCACGATTTGGGGTCAGCGCGCATTTAATGTTTCTATAAATCGATCCACAAATAAGATATCGGGATGAAACTTTCACTAACAACTTATTCCCTACTTACTTACACCGTATACATAACGTTTGTGCGGATAACTGCAGCAGAACGTAATTTAGACCGACTTTATTTTCACGACATAGACTAGATAATTTGTGTTCTACTAAGATAAAAACACATTTATCTTTTTAACGAATTAACATATTCAAAAAAGTAACAGATGTGGGAAAGCTAAGGAAATGGATAACTTACTGTTAATTTTTAAACTTCGTTATATGTACCATTTTGCCAAATTGGCTTTAGGAATGACGGTAAAAAATATTTGCGGATTTTGCGAAAAACTAATGAATTATTTTTTAAATATTAACTATCAGCACTACAGAAAAACTGTTATAGGATTAATTCTGCGTTACATTGGCGTATATTTAATTATAGTCAATTTTCATTTATCTCTAAAAGTGAAATTTGGCAACCGCGCTTTACCATCGACAAGTGTACAATGGGCGGAGCACTACGAAGATCTAGCGGCTCCAGTCTAGCTACTGTTAGATCAAATCCTAATATTTACAAATTCGCGCTCGTGCTTCGCCTTATCATTCGCCGACATTCGTGAGAGGCATTCACAAGTTTATCCACACAGCGCGAATGACCATTTTCACAATCGTCGTGCGTTCAGTTCACTGAGTCGAGACGTAACGAGCCATTGACTGCTTTCTGCGCGAGCCCTACAACCGGGGAGGCGAGGGACGAGGCGAATGACGAGTGAAATGCCTACGCATTCGCCTCAACACTCGCTTAGCGATTCGCAATTTGTGCTAATATGTAAATGCGCTTTAAGACTTCTACCCAAATGTACGCAAGATTTGGCAACGTCGTTCAAAACAGATACCGCCTACTAGTAGTTTCGACGGAACCACAGCTATGTAACTTCCACACATAACCACACTTTCCGTTATTACTTTTTACAGCATCCGTTATCGCTAGCACGACAGCTGTTTCGCGAAATTTATGTATTCGCACCCCAGGAGTGTTATTTGAGCGAAACAGTGTAATTTTTAGGTCAGCCCACACCTATTTTTTCACAACTATCGTATTTTCTTGTAAATATCAATTAAGGTATAACACAGTGAACTTTTATTCACATTTCTTATTCTCTTCTTTCCTGCCCTCCTCTCTTATCATACTATGTAAACAGGTGCACAAATTTAATGCAGTGGTGTTTATAAATGGCAACCAAAAGAACTATTGGGAATGGAGGAGCGAAGATACTTTGGCTTGCCATTATATTGTAAACTTAAAATGGACTTTAAGAGTTCACGTTATAATATTATGTTTGAGTTTAAGTGAATATTACAGTGTATCTCCTATACATATGATGGAGTAGCATAGAGATTATCTAATATTCACTTTAACTATGAAAAAAACAATTGTAGGGCTCCCGGATAGCCAAGTGGGCCACGCGTTCGACTTCGGTGAAAGCGGTCCCGGGTTCGATTCCCGGTGGGGGCCTACGTGCGGAATGACCTAAGCCGTCGAAGCACTTTTAACAATAATAATAAACAATTGTAGACCTTTACGCGAAGTCCATTTTAAGTATACATGATATAATGGGGAGAAATCGTACTATTTGCAGAAACGCACTTAGAGCTACTCCGGCAACATTGGCAAGCAGAGGAATGGGGTTTCAGGAGCGGATAAATTTAAGAAATTCCATTTCATGGATGAACCCATGATTAATACCTTAAATAAAATTTTGCAATAAGAATTCTGAGAAGGGAAGAGAATCTACTACTTTTATATGCTGGAATTAATAGAACCATTATTTTATTTTACAACAGAAACAAAATCTTAAGGAGTTGAAGTTGAACTTTCCTGGAAAGCATTTTTATGAAATGAAATGTGTCAAAGCAGGATACAATTCATGGTAATGTTACCATTAAATTACAATTCATCAAAACTTCTTGTACATATTTTTTTACACCTTTCCTGCTTTAGAATCTATTCCAATTCCCTGGGGCTCACCTATCCTTAATTCAACAGGCTGATTCCTCCACCTTCATATCTATGCCAATTAGGCCTAGAAAAATTTATGTACAATTTTTTATGTTAGCTGAATGTTCTGAAATCAATCATCTGTGACTTGATTAGCTGGAGTGTACCTGAAGTATGTTTTTATTTGTGCAAAAATTAAATTAACTTTCATAAGAGATTCATTCTATATGTTATTTCAACCATTCTCTTCTAAACTATTTTATCTTTAATAATAGCTTTGTTGTGAGTCTCATACTTTCATAAGGGTTCAATGGAAGAAGGGACTCTATATCCCCAATTTCGCCCAATACAGATATTTGTATTATATTGTACTTTCAAACCACAGTATAGCTACTTGTCTATGGGACCTGCCATAAAAGAAATGCCAACGGTTCATAGCAAGATTAATTTCATAGAAAGGTTTTGGGACCCTCTTTGTGGCAAATTCAAAAAAATTTCAGTACCACCTAGCACAATAATTTTGAAAATCACTGAATCCTGATAAAATTATATGGAATGAAATCAGTGTACAAAGGTAGAAAGCAAGCAATAAAAGCACACAACTGTTTCTTTATTCTGTAGATTAGTATGTCCATCGATATTTGTTACCGTAAAATCTGAGGAAAAAAATCACATTGCTTAAAAAACTTGCCTGTTGTGCATACTGGTTACCACTTGAGTCATCACCAAAGTTTCCATCAGCAGGAAAGCCTCCCATAGCAGGCTGATCCTGCACTTGCATGAGATCCTGACTTCTACTGGAAGACGATTGATCAATAGCTGATGGATGTAGAGCATGGCTTGCTGACAATTCCTATGGGAAGGAAAGTCATACAGTAAATTTCTCCTTAAGATGAAGACAAATAAGAGTGATGGCAATGAGAGAAGCCACCCAAGTCAAATGATGAAATAAGAAATAAATTCTTCATATGATCTCACAAACATATTTCAAAGTTTAAAAGATTTTAGATTCCTCTTTACAAAAACTTATGGAGCAAAATGAATACTAAAAAAAGAAACATATAAATTAACCATATTATTATTATTGAGTGCAGGGAAAAGATAAACTTGAAGTAGTAGCAGTAGTACTGTTAAAAGGGCTTCCATAACTAAGGTAATTTCACACACACAAGCCCTCACTGAGAATCAAGCCCAGGACCACTTCCACCAAAAGTGAACATGTAGCCTACTTGGCTATATGGGACCCTGATAAACTTGAATATAATGAAGAATGGGAGGTGATCAAATGCATCCTTAGCACAAGGACTATAGACAAACAGAAAAATCTTGCATAGGAGTATGTACTTGCCTCAACATATGCAGCAGGGAATAATCCAGTTTTTCCATCTTTGTTTGTTCCCTCCCACCACCCTTCACCAGCATCCTTTCTTGTGACTTGAAGAATTTCCCCAGAAAATATGGATAGCTCTGCTGACCCAGGTTCTCCTTCAAAGTCATACAGAGCCCGTACCTGTGAAAAATGGACAGAACAAATAATTACATAAATAATATGTATAATAGATGCTGTAAGGAAACATACATTCTAAAGATCAAAATTAAACTAATGACGAATTAAATGAAAATTCCTTAGACAGCCGAGGTACAGATACATATGCTGATACCAGAGTTTTTTGTAGAATAGATTAAGCTAATGAAGCAGGGCCTTTTAGGAATTAAGGAAAAGATAGAAAAAGGCTTTTTAATCTTTAGTGAAAGAAGATTAACAAATCAATATAGTGTAAATAAACCTTTGAGCCTGGTGTAGTAAGGAACCATTAGTGTCCATGAGTTGATCAGTATTTAAGACATCTGCTCAGAAAGTGAAAACCTGAATTTGAGGCTCAGACAGGTCAATTTTTTACACCCTTTTATTCTTATGATTTTAATTGTTAATGACAATAAATAGTCAAATATTACTAGTACAAAACAAAAGTAGGTCATACAACTAATTGAAAATGTTACATCCAATATATTTTATACATGCTTATACTATCATATATTTCACTTTCCGGGCAGGTATTCTAACCACTGAACTACTGTGCCGCGTCTCTCTCACACTGTTAAGGGAATGCTTTGTGAGCAAGACAAGGATTCCCTTAGCAGTGTGAGAGAGATGCGGCACGGTAGTTCAGTGGTTAGAATACCTGCCCGGAAAGTGGGAGACCTGGGTTAGAGTCCCAGTCGTGTCGCTACTTTTCACGCTTGTTATTCCTTTGGGATTTTCGTAGGTTTTCAACCTACTAAGTTACCTTCCTTTCCTTTATCCTTATCATATATTTAATCGGGATAAAACAAACATAAGTTATGTACAACAAGACTGCAGGGAGATACATAATCAGTTATGACAGAGAAGCAAATGATAAAAGAAACAAAGACTTGTGGCACTTCTATACATATATCAATTCCTCACTTATAAATTGAATCCATGAATATTTTAGAAATGAGTGTTCTCAATGAAACACCAATTATTCCAAAAGTAAGAAAATTTTCATGAATAAGTGCTTGTAAAAATGTAAAATAAAGAGGTAATATTTATGCCAACCATTGCACTATCAAGTAACAAAATCTCATACAAAGTAACACTCATCCCTCTTCTCACAATCGAAATTAATTATTATTATTATTACTTCCCATATTGTATAACCAATGAACTTTTCAGATTTTCTAAATGAACAGGTACTGCCATTTAAACGTCAACACATGTAGCTAAACAAAATTGTAACAACACTGGCACTTAACCTTCGTTTCATCTACTGTGGCCAACATTTTCGTACCAGGTTCAATTCAAACTGAATAAGCCAAAGAATCCGTAAGTGATGTCATTGAAATTGAATGCACTTGAAACGCTTCGGATGAGGAAAAACTACACCAGGCTCACCAGCTTTATTTACACTATCTATTGATTTGTTAATCTTCTTTCACTAAAGATTAAACGCCTTTTTCTATCTTTTCCTTAATTCCTAAAAGACCTGCTTCATTAGCTTAATCTATTCTACGAAAAACTCTGATATTTTTTCCATAATTTGGGTTAAAAAAATCGAACATGTCCTGATCACTGTAGAGATAACAACTACAGATTTTGAGTAATCAAAACTGAAGGAGTCGAAACTAACGAATAGTCTTGACACGATGGACGAATAGTTTAAATAATCATGAAGGTCGGCTTTAATCTCTGACAAGGACATTTTATATATCAAATGTCTGCTATTAAGAATGTAGACTTACAAGCAATTTCATACATGGGCTACGGTAGAAATGAAGCGCGCTTTGAGAACTGGGTATGCTACGTGATACACATCTATCTCAAATGATGCACTATGAAGTTGCTGCTAGATCAGTACTGAACGTCACCAAATTGAATGAAGTGGCTATGTATGTTACATACATATAAATTGTCACAAACATCACGACGCAATACTTCATAAAATTAGCAAATCGAGTTACAGTAACTTAGGATAGATGACGGTTCTTAAAAAGAAAATGATAAGGGTATACTTTAACAAATAATAAGGTGTAATCTAGTTCAAGTAACTCCAATCGTCTGTCATTCGTAGTTTACCAACTTATCCAGTAAAAGCTTGGGGATAACATATTCGATTTATAACAATAGTAAATTAATTTTTTCATTGAAAAAGTGATCAAATTAATATAATGTTAGACTGTTAGAAGAATTTTCATACATGACAGCCGAAAAAAGTCCGAAGAGGTACCGTGACCTCCCACAGAATACCATAAGATGTAAATCTGTTACCTGCAATCCAGCCATAGCTGCCAACAAGCCAACTTATTCCTAACCACTATAACATGAAAAGAAACGAATATCTTGACTGATGTAGTGGCCAAAAGAAACAACTTCCCCGAATTTTTCCTCTTTCAATCGTCGTTACATCATTACTCAGAATCTTTGAAAATACGTCGCCGACGTGAGCGCCACAACTCAGATAAATCTAACAACGGTATGACGGTATAATATTTTGATAGCAAATGAGCCATCTCCAGTTGAAAAAGGTAATTGCGTGTAGGCTACTTCCATTCCTTTGAATACATGAATTCTCATTTTAGCCGAGTTTTATAAAGGTTCATAAAAGTTATGGCTTTTTCCAACACTATACACTGCATAACCCAAATCATAATACAGAATAAAAATTGAGAAATTTTTCCTCCAACAAATTTATCTTTATCCCGAGGGATTTCTCAACTTCATATTTTTTCTCTTAGGTCTCATTTCAAAATAACTCATTAAATCCTCAAAGACGGAAAATCCCCAAAGTAAATGTTAAACAATTATTTAAAGTTGTTACTATGTGTGTGTATATATCACCTTATTGGGACTCAGCTGTTCCCAACCTTTTGACTTACATGGCACATTGATATATTAACTTAAATTTCGCAGCACACTAAACATGACAGCTGTAAGTTCCAGTGCAAATTCAAATATAGAAAGAAGAGAAGACCGAATTCAGGGTAAAAATGTTTTTTTATTATCATGACAATATAGAACGAAAGTATATATTGCAGAATAAAGTGTGTATGTAATGAGGGAAAAGAATGTCACTTTCGCTCCACACCAATAGCTTACAATTAGCCAGGGAATAGTAATATACTGCGGCATATCGGTTGAGAAGCACTGCTCTATTGAATTTTGAACAGCATTTTTAAGGGATATCCTGGGAGGATATTTATTCCTTCAAGGAATTCCGCAAAGGATAGGGATATCCCATATGGGGAATATCCTCCTGTGGAGGATACTTATTCCTTTGACGGAATACTAATATTACTACTAATTCCAACTTATAATGGGCTATCTACTGGCGGAAGTATATAACTAATAATAGCGCCGGTGAAGGTTTAAGATCGTTCACTTCAGTTGTGACTGGTTGCGACGCTCTTCGTGATTCATAAGTTAGTAGGTTGAGCCCGTTGAGCCCCGGGCGCGAATCTAGGTATCCTACTTAAGTTTTTGAACGTGTGTAAATTGATGTTTCGTTATCTGATTTCAGTTACGCGAGTTTTTAAGTAGCCATTTCCTTATTAATGACGTCATTTCCACTTCCTCGTTTCACTTAATTTCTGTTGCTAGAAGGAGAAGAATTTATCATAATAATTCTTTCTAATTCACCTATGGCTAGATTGACGAGAAGAGCTAATAACTTAACAAATTCCATATATAATCTTTTAAATAAAAACAGCAATTTATATTTTATTTAAAAAGTATTGTATATATTCTTTGACATATATTGTTTATTTGCGTTTTGTAGTCTTTTGATAATTTCGCCATTCCGCGCCATTCCGTACGCAAGTAGGCGTAATACTTGATATAGATCACTTTCCTTCTTGTTGAGGTTTTTCGTGATCTTTACACCCGCTTCCACCTGACCGTTACTCTGCACGAATCCTGGAGTACTGCTTGTAAGGATGAACCCATATTCCTTTACGAACGCTCGGAACTCCGCTGCGGTGAACTGGGGACCACCGTCGTACCTGAATTCCTCGGGAATTCCGTGTCTCGCGAAGATCTCTTTCATTTTCGCGATCACGATTGCGGCAGTAGTGGTGCTCAGTTTGACGACTTCCGGGTACCGGGAAAATGCATCCACAACCACCAGGTATCGTTGTCCCCTCATCTCGCATATGTTGGCTGCCACCCTTTGCCAAGGGCGGTCCGGTTGAGGTGCTGGCATCAGGGGTTCCACGGGCTGTGGCTGATGTTCGCGACACACCTAGGAGTTGGCGCAGAAATCCCTCACTTCTTCTTCGACCCCGGCCACCACAAGCTCGTCTTCGCTCTCCCCAGACAGTTCGTCCTTCCCATGTGTCCCCTGTGAAGTCGATTCAGGATATCCCCCCGCATGCCTGTTGGAATGTAGACGCGCGCACCGTGCAGTTGGAGCCCGCCAACCTCCACCAGAAGATTTCTTTCATCATGGAATGGTCGCAGGTCCCAGGTGATATCTGGAGGATGCGGCCATCCGTTTCTGACAAACCGAATCACCGCTTGCGTCGTCCGGTCAGTGCACCTCCTGAAGAGCTCGGTCGGAATCTGGAATCTCCTGAACTGTTTCTGGCGTGGAACTCCAATTCACCGTCGTGTAGGACGTCCCTCCTATCGCCCGATACCTCGTTTCGCAACAGAACCCTAGACAATGTATCTGCCGACACTAAGTCTTTCTCCGACATATTTCTATTGCATAAGATAACTGCATTAAACGCATGCGGAAACGTTGCAAACGTGGAGACAGTTCGCTGATGGGTTTGCTACCGAACACCGAGACAAGGGGTTTGCAATTGGTGCGAAGCGTCAGGTCTAACGCCTCGATGATGAAGTGCGAAAACTCCTCACATGCTTAGGTTAGCGCTTTTTTCTGTTTATAGCTAATTTCTACCTGTGCGTATCGCTGCTCCGTCGGTGTGAGTGCCCTCGATGAGGAGTAGACCGGCCTCCATATGTTGATCTTGTTTTTCCATACCGGGTATATTGTATCGGCCCCAATGCCGTACGTAGATGCTTCCCCGGAAACCGTAGTTTCCGTTTCGGATCGAAGAATGCAATAGCTGGAACCTCGATAAGTCTTTTCTTGATTACCTCCAGGCTACGGTCGTGAATTGACGTCCAGCTGAATTTTGTGTCCGCTTTTAATAGGTCGCGCAGCGGCTGAATGAGAGTAGATAGGTGACCTACGAATTTCAGCTGATAATGGACCATCCCAAATAGCCTCTTGACTTCTGTTATGCTGGTTAGTCGGGGCATGTCCACGATGGTTAGCAACCTAGTCAGGTTCTGCTTCGACTCCTTTGTCCGCTAATACGACATAACCAAGAAATTTGACGTGCTGCTGACGAAACCTACCTTTCTATTCGTTTAGGGTGACCCCATTTTCCTTGAGCCTCATCAGCACTTTGCGAAGTCTCATGTCGTGATCCTTCCGGGTTCGTCGGCCAATTTTACGACTTCTTCCAGGCCAGAAAAAATCTCGTTGACGTGCTTCTGAAAATGCATTCCCGCCAACGATAAACCCGATAAGAAAGAGGAACGTCGTGATGAACGTAGTCAGAATCGTGGATTCTGCGTCTAACACAACTTGGTAGTATCCTTTATTGGTGCCGAGGAGTGAAAACCATTTGTCCAGCTGTGCTTCTTCCACAGTGGTTATCATGTATCGACCTCTCACGACATTTTTATTGAGTTTTGTAAAATCGACTCAAAGAGGCACACCCCCGGAAGGCTTGGCGACGATAACCATGGGTGTACGCCAGTCTAAAGCCTCATCCACTGGAGAAATAACATCTTACCGCTGCATGCACTCTAGTTCCTGATGGACTTGGTCGCGAAGCGGCAACGGGATGCAACGCGGCCACTGCATATGGCTCAAATCCTGGCTTCAGAAATATTTTATAGGGTTTGTCCTTTCCTATGCAACTCAGGCCTTGAAAAACTGCGCTGAACTCTTGCTTCGGCTCTGTCGACATGGTTATGGATGTCACAGCCACTGCGATGTTAGCCCTTGCCTTCTAGTTGATGATATCTCAGTCTTAAATGGCTGGCCATCCCAGAAGAGGTGTAGTTGGCTCCTTCACCATGTAGATAAAATCCTCTGCTCTATTATCACCCCATTCCGTGGTGATTGGCATGTTTCCCATGACTGTGAGCTGTCGACCTCCAACTCCCCATTGCATCTCTTTGGACAGCTTTAAGGCTGTTTTTTTAAGATAATTTTTGAAGTCTTTTGTTGAGAGTACTGTAATGTCCACACTGCAATTCAGTTAAAATGGCATCACGTGCCCAACAACATCCCCTCCCCAGCCATCTGACTGATCAGTTATTGCAGTCTCCTTACCTCTTCACATTGCTGCACATTGGTTGGTGCATTGCTCAAAGTCAGATCTGTAGAGCTTTGGCAATTCTCTTGTCCCTCATGCCAATGACAAGTCTGTCCTTAATCATTTCCTCCTTCATTGCCCCATAGTTACAAATCTCTGCGAGGCGATTTAGGTCTCGTATATAATCATCAATTGTCTCCGTTTCTTCCTGCTGCCACTGGTTGAAACGCATGCATTCCAGGACTATGTTTACTCGTACTCCAAAGTACTCCTTGAACTTCTGCTTCAGCATAGCGTAGGTCCTGGCATCTTGCTCTGATCCTCCACCTTATCACCCATAGTATATAGGAATTGATTAACCTGTTCCTCATCCATTCTATTGCTTATACCTTATTCTTATATATTGTCGCTTATATCACTTGTCATGATCCATGTTGCATTGATTAATCATTAAACGCAAATTCAATGTATATGCATGCAGGGTGAAGAGAAAGACCACTCTGACTGCCTGGAGCACACTCACTTATATTAACATAATGTAACAAACAGCTAGCGCCCCAACAATCAGCGTAGATAATGACATTTATGATGACCTGTTTTTGCTGATATTGGACAAGAATTCGCAGTTATATCTCACAACCAACATTCACTTGCAAAGTCTGTGGGCAAGTTCTTACACTGCTCTAGTGGCCAAACAGTACACTTAACATTTTGTTGGTACTACGTGATTTGCAGGTAAGAAGGAAAACAGTGGTGGGGGGTCTATGTTTTGGAACCTAAGATGAGTAAGGGGAAAGAAGGGATTGATAAAAGAATTTCAGGGAACAGAAATCGAATAGAGATAGCGCTTCACACCATTGGAATGGCTTGAAGGTTACTTTGGTCTTTGATTGAGATAGTTCCCAGATAGGAAAAGCTTTTCTGTTTCAGCTAGACAAGCAACTTGGCAATGATGAGCCGATTTTAAGGGACTTCACCATTAACTGTTAGGATATGATTGTGAGTGAGAAAGAATTATTCCATCACATTTCAAACATCTCTATTCTCTCTCCATTAGTTTTCCTAATCATCTACACTTCCAATCCATATAGAAACACACTAAACATGTTTCATTAACCTTTTTCTTAATCCCATGTCCATTTCTCTTTTTAAGAATGTTTAAATTCTGCTGAATGACATCTTCACCACTCTCATTCTTTCTTTTCAGTGAAACAGAAATTTTAAGTGAACTGTTTGTCCACTAGAGTAGTGACAGAACTTGCCCACAGACTTTTGCAAGTGGCTACAGTTGTTAATTTATATGTTATGCTGAATTTTGTATTTGCCTCTAAACCATTAATATGTGATTATTTATATTGCAACATGATTTTTATTAGAAATGTTCATATTCAGCTGCAAAAAATAGATTTCATACAAATCATTTTAAGTTATGAGCATTGCAATGATAATTATGCTCAAAAGTAATGCGAACTATTGAAGTAACTCATAGTGAAAATTTACTTTCTATGTTAGCATGTGGAATATGGATGATTAATTGTTACTGATATTTGGTTACCAATGTAAGCTGGGAAATGAAGTCATAAAACACTGGTTTTTCAGTCTTAAAAAATAATTTTTACCTGCAAATCAGGAAAGGAAAGGATTCAGGTTTTGGTATTTAATTTTAAGGGACAGCAAATTGTTTGAGCTTGGGTGGCTGATAGGCTGGGCATGGCTCTGGCTAAATGGCAATTCATTATGTGAACTCTTTTGAGTAAGCATCCAAACTTACCTCACATTCACTGTTGCGCAAACTCTACATCTCACAATAATAGGTTTTCTAAAAATCTGTTCTCTCAAAATTTCAATGTCCCTAGTGATGCTTGATTGGATCACAATCATTGGAGATCCTGGTCCCATTTGTTGGCAGAAGTAAGCAAACTTCTATAGAGAAATCATTCACATCAACTTCTATAAGTTTACAGATGAAGTTCAGTTTTGTCACTGGCAAACTTTATTACTTCACGCAATCACTTTGAATCTTTGACTTGAAATTATAAGAGCATTGATAAAATATTCTAACATTTCTTTTAATTCATTTTTATTTGTAAAGTATTTTCTTAGCCTATCCTCTCTGGTATCTCCATCTTTAGAAGTGATGAGGGGCTTGCTTGCCTAAGGGATCCTGCAAGCTATGCCAGCAGGAGTTTAGGCTCCTGACAGGGCCACCCAAGCCGCACAGTTCAAAGGTTGTAGGCCAGACAAAGAGAGATAATCTGTTCTTCCAGGTTGGGGGTTGAACCTGGGGCTAACAACCCCCACCTTGTAAAAAAAGAATAATTGTTCAGAAACCTAATATAATAAGCCTTGGAAAATGGATGGATTAAGTGGAAAATGACACCAGCAAAGGAATAGGAACATGATGTAAAGATCTTGTTAAGATGAAGGTGGAAGACTGGGAGAGAAAAATAGTCAACAGAGAGTGGAGGCAGATTGTGCAGGATGCCAAAGCTCACTCAAAGTTATAGTGCTAAGAGGAAGGAAGGATTTTCTTAGCCATCCTGGCCACAGTTGAAGAATGCATGGAGGAAAGCGACCTCAACAAATCAATGCATAATGACTTTATTTTTCTGCTGTAACATTTTTAGCAAAAATTAAATTGAAGGGTTCTTTGAAAAAAGTGAAAAATTTGACATGAAAGAAAATTCAATGGCATGGGATTTGGCTACCTTGTAATGCATCTGAAAAATTGCAGTGGTTTCTGATGAACTGGAACAGATTTCAATTGAAAAATATCCTTTAGAGTTGATATTATTATTTCCTTTCAATGTGGGTTTTCCATTTATTCATGTTTATCATCATCATTATTAAAACCATTTCCTGGCAAGGTGAGGCCTAGAACACGTCTATCACTTCTCATTTTTATAACAATAGAAGGGAAAAAAATCTGGCATTTTGGAAAAAATCTCTTAAACTGAATGTTCAGAGAGAACAATATCACATTGCAGGATAAAAAGCACCCTTGAAGTGAGGTGAAAAATCCCACAAACTCAGAAGATAAGTGACTGAGTCACTTGAAATACCTCATACCTAAGAACAAAAAGTTTCTTTTCAATAGTTTTTTATCCTTGATAATGACTGAACTGATATAAATATGCTTCAAGTTAAGAAGAAAATATTTTTGAAGTGTATGTGACCTCAATAACTTTCCTAAATTAATTGTTTGTTAGATAATTTGTCAAGAAAGCAATCACATGAAATGCATTATCAGACCTCATAGATGGAGCATGGTTACTTTGACAATTTTCTTGCTCTATAGAACTCCAAGAAAATGATTTCATTGAGAAAAATATACCTGACATTAAAAATGGGATGAGAAGATATTACAATATAATAAAATTCAAAGGATTCAAGACCTATGCACTTATATACTGGAATCCGTCATTTAAATACATATCAAACATATGATTTAATCTTCTTTGACTGTTATTGAATTCCAGCAACAGAAATACACAATGCAATTGAAACTTTTTAAAAAACCATTTGCAAGGAAGAACGTGATTCACTAAAGTCCCCTCTTTACTATTATTCCCAAGAATTATCATTCAGAGCCCTCCATAATCAGCAGTTAACCAATAATTTCAATTGTTCTTCAAAACAAAACCAATGAAGGAATATTTTTTATAAATGTTTAAAATAACACAAGGTATATAAATGCTTCTGCAATTTCATAGGTTCATAATCATTGTATCTCATATGTTTACTAACAGGAATGCCAACATTATAAGGAAGGAAGAAGACACTTGCAACAAGGGCTTCAATCCATAATTATTGTTGTACGTTTTAGCTCCAGTTCAATGAAGAAATCAAATTTCATTTTGGTTCCAGTTTTTCTAATAAAAACCATCAACCCTGTTTGAACAGCTTTTTTCCACTGATGAAACAACCGTGTATAAGGTTTATAATACAAGCAACTTCTTAGAACAAATTCCTTCCATTAAATTTTATAATAAATCTACTCAAGTATAAGAAATAGAGAATAGATTCAATGATTAAAATTGAAAGTTAATTATTAAGATTACAGAAACTATTGCCTATATTCATTAAATATAACTACTATTATTCTTGATAGGAATGCAAACCAACGATCCAGTACTTAAGAAAAATGGTTTCTGTCATAGATTTTAACATTTTGGTTTGGTTTTACTCTGGCAGTAATAGTTTTTTTTTTACTTTGGGTTCTGGTATGATGCTCTGCTTGCACCTAACGCATCCATTGATCTCAATAGAGGTTGATTCTGTTCATAATACGTTCCTTAAGGTTTATGGTTGATCAGTAATCAGATTTATTGCTCGTAGATATAAAAAGCTGATAGTGCAACCCAACATGCACATTTTAAGCACAGGCTGAACAATGAGGATAAATTAGATATTTACATAACCATAATGGAAATGAAAGACTGTTTAAATGAATCACATTAGAGAACAGGTGGCCAAATCTTGCTTGCAGCAGCAATAGATGATGGTAGGTATGTAGGTAAATAGTGGTAGCTGTTTTCAAAAGTAACTGGCATGAGCAACTGAGTCACTAAACAGTTACTTGCTCAACAGTCACTGTATCAATGCTTCACATATTATGGTAAGTAAATCAAAACAGAAATTATCATGCAGTACAAAACTCTTAAAATTTTTATTGGTGATTAATATCTTCTTGTTTAAATACCAACCAAAAACTACAAGAAAGAAATGAAAAAATGCATTTCTTTAACATTTAATTCTTTAGCACACGACGGCGTTTAAATTTTCAAAATTAGCTGTTGAGAATATTCTAAATAATTCCTTTAAAACTCCATTTTTGCAGTCATCCAGCTTTGACAGACAACTGGTTGACTATATTAGTCTGTTAAACCAAGGATGCTCCCTTTCTTCCTTCAGGTTCCATGACGCATTAAATTGAAAACTGAATGTTCATATATACCTATTGGATCAAAATATTCTTAAGAAGAAGTTAAATATTGATACATTTCTAGGGAATCGTCTTTCCATCCTATAACCTTTCAATGAATGTCCATGTAGCTGTAATTTTGTAATTATGTACTTCAAATTCTGAGGTTTTTACTGCAAAAAATTAAAATATCAAAAGAGATCCCCTGAATTCATACACATACGGTGATATTCATCAAAGAAGACTGATTTTAGTAAAATATGATTGTCCACAAACACATTAACACTCATCTGTACAATGGATACAAAGAATTTGGTATTAAATCCTGGTGATGTATGTCTTTCTGATGGAAATTTAATGATACTGAGAATCACTGAAATCCTGAGATGCCTCAAACCTTACCATACATCTTTCAATTAACAGCAACCTTTCAATGTACTGGTCCCATGAGCAGAAATTCATTTACTATATTATCAGCAAAATTATTTAGAGTAAAGAACAATGAAGTAATATTAAAAATACATGGCATAATCTCAATTTTATGATCCATGGGATGGAGTGCATCTGAAATGAAGTTACATAAAAAAAATTGTGTAAGCTACATCATTAGGTGAACATGATTTTTAAGTTGAAAGTTTAAACCTCATGAATAAAAAATATGAAATGACTTGAGTAACAAAGGACATATGTTCATAATCATGAGTATACCTCACTCTTCCCAAAAATCATTTCTAAGATTGTACACACAAAATATATTTAGCCTTCATTAAAATCATGTTATCCAAAGATATCCCATTACAGATTTGAAGCTGAGTATAAAACTGTATGAACTTGCTACTCTGATTAAATTATAATTAAACAATGAGTTTATGGTGGATCAAAGAACACATCTGGACAGTTACTTTAGGAAGATATTACCCATAGAAGGTAATCCAATTCATTCAATTTAACAAAATGGCAAAAGACTTATTAAAACACAAATCCACCACTTGTATTTTTGAAGGGCACCAGTAAGTCATAGTAGCTTCAGGCTGCATGTTAAATGCTTTTGGAAACTGCTACGTCTAAAAGATACCCAAGAATTCTGAAAATAAAGTCTCACTAAAATGCTAATTAAAAACAATCAAATCTCTGAATTTATATATATAATTTTATATTGATCAAACACTCAAAGTGCATGAAAATGAACAAACACTACATCCACAAAATCTACTTCTTTACCATTATACAAGAGTTAACAAAATCACCGCTTATAAAATACTTTGCAAGCTTGTTAAGCAATACTTCTAGACTTACATTACATGCATTTATTTCATGGAGTCATATACTGGGAAAGTTTAATTATGTTCACAGAACACATCAAAGTCTAGAGATTGAAACTTAAAAAATCAATTTTCATAAAATACGAAAACCTTTCTGGTCATATGAAATCTGAAAGGATTCTCAGTAAAAAGAAATGTGACAAAAATATTGACTGTGTATTGAGGATCCAATACACTTTACCAAATAAGTTTGTAACACAGTTTTACTTAAATTCATTAAAATTGGTTTCGTAATTGCACCACTTGACATAAGTCCCAAAAATATGTGTAATGTCCTTTAAGCGGACAGTTTAAGTCTCACAGGTAAGGAATAGTGCACAAACATGGTGAACAAATACACCATTATGTCTCTTATGTTAAAATTGTTTCCTTTTAAAGCAGGAAGTTTGGCAGTAAGTCATGGAACAAATTCACCCAATTTAAATCAGCACTCCACAAAAGTACGATCTTACATACTAATAGCCAGCCATGAGCATAGCCCACTATTTAACTCCTTGACACCCAAGACAACCCAAATGCACCCGACACCATAATATTGCATTATTTCAAAATCTTTATGATCATTTCTTCACTCACAATAAAAAGCAAGACATCTCATTATACGCCATCAACTAATCTACACCCGCAAAATTTCTAGAGCCTTATTATAGCAAATTGCAATCCAGTCTGGCTGTGTGGCTCCCCATTGTATCTGGTTTATTTCTCCTTCCGCTGCTGTGTATGCAAGAATCGGGTCTTCAATGGCCCTGGGCATCTGCTGAATGTCCCATATCAGGGCTTGATGGTCATCTCCTGAAATTATTGAGCAATTCATAAGTTACATACTTTTAAAAAAGTTAAAAGCTGATTTACTGACTCATACATCAAAATAAATTTCAAAACTTCCTGGATACAAAATATAACTCTTAAATTTTTTAATCAATTAAACCTTTCTATATCTGATGCATTTAAAATGCAAACAATCCCTGATGCTGGAGGAATTTTAAGTCATACCAGCTGAAAATTCATTTCTCTTCACCTATTTACGATTTTCTCACAAAAATTATCTTAAGGTGTTTTTTCTAAAAGTAAGTAGTTCATACTGGTCTCCAAAATGGCTACTACTGATCAGGAAGAATCACAAACAACGAACTGAACAGAGCAAAAAAATAGGAAAATAAGATGATGGTGAAAAGAAGCATCACAAATTCTGAAAATATGTTTATGTAGGCACAGTGAGGAAGAGGAAAGAGAGGGCCGAAGGGTACAAATAGCCGGCAAATAGAACAGCCCATGGCATTTTTCGCACATACCTCATGGTATGGGTCTAAAAGGGATATTTCTCTCAAGTTGTTCAAAGAAGTCGCTTATTTTTGTGATTCGAAGTTCTTGGTATACTCCCAAATATTTCGACAGTAAAATATTATTGAATATACATTGTCATTCCAGTATAAACATAGGAAAACATACTAATTCGGAAGGTAAATAATATAATAAAACAGCATATAATCGAATGGTACTGAATACTGTAGAATATTCGTTTATTATTATGAATTATTATTATCACCCAGAAATAAGGAAGAAAAAGAAGATAGAGGAAGCAGAAACGAACTTAATTTTCCCAGAATCTGTTTCTGAATATGGATCCGACTTCGACGATGATGAACCAGCAGGATCGTCTGAAGGCGACGAAGAAAAAAGCGAAGAGATTTCATCCTGCGTCGAGTCCAGCATCAGGGACAAACGTCTAGAATAGATTTCCATTCCTGACTTTGAGGGAATGCACAGTGTCATTGCCTTAGAAAAATTAGCCCCGGTTGAGTGTTTTAAAAGTTTTTTCCCCAAGAAAATTTTTAAAATTAATTAGAAAAAAAAATTAGAAAATTACTGGCAAAGAAATTAATAGATATGCGAAAGGTAGGATTACTGAGATGGGATCCCTTTCCCAAGATCGAGGTGTTTGCAATGGAAAGATGTTTCGGCAGATGAGATACAACCTGTTGTAGCTGTTGAAATTGGTACGTGGTAGAGCATAAACCGTTACTTGCATTCTACGTTCAAGAATCGTTTAGGCTCTTCTAGACACCAGGATTTAATGAATTAGTTACTTTATTTCAAACATTAAATGTTGAAACGACACAGAATCAGGATTAACTTTGTGGTAATTCTTAATATTCAAAGAATCAAAACACTCCATAGAGAGTATAAACTATTTTTACTAGACCACAGAGAAATATAAATACGACCTAGGTTTCGTAGCGTTGCTACATCATCAGGTGGCAATGGATAGCAAAACAGAAATATATATACAAAAATCAAAAATACCTCAACCAATGAGAAAAGAAGGGGAGGAAGCAAGGAAGGGGAAGGGGAGATGGAAGGGCAATGAAAGGAACAGAGCAGGGGAGGTAAAAGGAAAAATGTCATAATACAAAGTAAGAACTATGTCGGAAAAGCATCAAAGTAACAAATTAACATCAAGCAAATACAAAAGGGTTCAGGAAGGAAACAAGTACAAGGGAAGGATGAACCTTAAGGGATAATGGCTTTTAAAATGGGGGAGGGGTTAGGAAACAAAAATTCATTTACAATATTCTTATTGGAGGTATTTTTCACAATTTCAAAAG
>KZ308845.1:207551-218228 GCA_000376725.2 Ladona fulva | reverse complement strand
CCTTGAGATGGTTCAACGTAGGGCAGCTAGGTTCATTAAGGGAGATTTCAGATTTAACAGCAGTGTTTCGGCAATGATAGAATCCCTCGGATTGAACTCGCTTAGTGATAGAAGACTTGAATACAGTAGGAAGCTTTTCGATAAGTTTGTCACTACGGATCTCGGGGAGGAGATAGTTGATTTTCTCATCCCAGTTAGTACCGCACGTGATCTTCGGGACAAAACGAAGAAGCGTTACAGGGAGATAGTTGCCAGGACGGTTAGTTATTTTTGGTCATTCTTTCCGCGATGTATTAGAGAAGCGAACAGCAGTGCAGGTTAGATAGGTATATCGGTGTTTTACACCCCCTGCCACGTGCCATTGGCGGTTTGCAGGGCTAAAATGTAATGAATAGAAATGAAACTCCTGATATTGTTTAACTGAGCATTGGCTCAAAGTCTCTGAAATAGAGAACACTGTCTCAGCAGGGTAAAAACTGGTGTCTGCTTTTACTCGTACAAATTACAAAAATGGTGGTGTTGCCATATTTGCTAAAAATAATTTGGATATCTATGCTCTGAATTGTTGTCCCATTGAAAAAACCTTTGAATGTGTGGCTGCTGTGAGTGAAAATTGTAAACATCAATTATGTTATTTTATCTGTATAGAGATTTGACTACTGAATTTGTGAACCAACTAGATCGCACCCTATCATCCATGCAAGCAAATATTAATAACCTGATCCTTTGTGGAGACTTAAACATAACTCTTTTACCTGATAGCCATCATAAAACTCAATTTTTAGACAATGTCCTCATTAAACTTGAAACCTTGCATAGTTGACCCTACCTGTGAGACTCAAAGGACAGCAACTATTATTGACAATATATTCGTTCCAAGATCTCTTACTTACATTTCATGTAGCAACATTGACCAAGGATTGAGGTAAAGATGTTAACTTTGCAAAATGAAGTTTTGTGGCTAAATCCCAAGGAATAACAACCGTGAAACAATGTTATTCCTTGGGATTTAGCCCTACAACTTCATTGTGCAAAGTTAACATCTTTACCACAATCCTTGTGATTCCCTTTGGGTGGGTTTACCCTATAAGACCTGCTTTGCGAGTTGGCTGCCTCAGTGAGGACCTCAGGCAGCAGTTCTGCCACTAAATGTGGAGGCTGTTCACCGTGCTCACAAAAGCATTCCCATAACAATGTGTGAGAGAGAGATGCAGCATGGTAGTTCAGTGGTTAGAATACCTGCCTGGAAAGTGGGAGACCTGGGTTCTAGTCCCAGTCATGTCGCTATTTTTCACACTTGTTATTCATTGACCTAGAACTTACAGACCACATGGCTCAACTATTAGAACTTCCAGTTAAAAAGAACCCTTCCACTGTATATTATGAATCCAAAAGAAAGTTCAGTGATGAAGATCTACATAACTTTATTTATAGGCTTAGCAATATTGATTGGTCAGTAGTATATGAAAAAGGAGATGCAGAAGAAAAGTTTGACAAGTTTTTTGACATCAACTACCATTTTAATTGAGAAAAGATCTGGTGTTTTCCCAGTGTAGCTGTTGAAGGAATAATTCTCGGGTCTCCAGCCTGGTGAGGGTTCCAGACAAGTCCGACGTTTCGGCCACATCCTTCGTGGCCATCTTCAGGAAGAAAAGCAGTTGCTCTAAGTTCGTCTGTTTATATAGGGGGACCCAGTCCCCTTTCACTTCTGTGATTGGCTGGCTTTGCCTCATCTCTCGGCAATCTTTCGGATGATTATATAGTTTGTCTTTTTCTTCCTGAAGATGGCAGTAAGAAATACAATGCAAACACTCCATAAATCCAAAACCACTATGGATTACCCTGGAACTACAGACCCTTGGTTCTCATCTCAGATACATAAAGATTTATGACAGAATAACAACAAAGAACTAAAAAGAGAATACAAATCTAAGATGAAAGCCTACTAGTCAAAAATAAGAAAAGCCAAGAGAAATTGCAATGATCAATTCCTCTCAAATTCAAGCAACATTTCCAAAGCTTCATGGCACATAATAAAAGAAGCTACCAAACCTATAAATAGTATAGTATCAAACTCTTTATCGATAATGAAGAAATATCCAAACCCCAAGATGTTGCAAATCATTTTAATTTTTCATTTCCCAAAAAACTCCCTTCATTGCCAACAAAAAAATCTCAAACTCCAAGTCATCATCTTCTATTCCAACCACAATTTTCCTACCCCCAATGATGAGAAAGAATTATTTTCTTGCATTCTCCAACTAAAGAACTCTCATTCTATGGGCCCAGATGATATCCCAAGACATGTCATTGCTGCATGTGCCCATGCAATCACATTACCACTTACACATGTCATCAATGCATCAATTAGCCAAGGCATATTTCCATCTAAGTTAAAAACATCCAAGATAATTCCAATTCACAAAAAGAATTTAGAACAGGTCCCAAAGATTTTCGACCTATTGCCATAACATCATCCTTTTCAAAAATTTTCGAAAAATAAATATATGTCCATATCATTACCTTAAGAGATATAATCTGATTTCAGAGTCACAGCATGGATTTCTACTAGGAAAATCCACCATAACAGCTGTGTTTAATTTACTGCTATTTGTATATGACTCTATTGATGAAAAAGAATCGGTTACAGGATTATTCTCTGTACCAAAATAAATTCTGGTTACTGTACTTCCCCTGTATAAGTTCCAACAAACAATGAAAAACTAAATAATATGTAATAAACAATCATGTGCCGTCTTGCAAGTATTTGCAGCTTATTATACATACCCTACGTTAACATGTATTGGTTCTCATTCCCCTTTTCAAGGATTTTTTTCGCGACAGATAAATCCCGCAAGTGTGACGAATATTTTTAGAACCTTTACTTGAGTAATTCGCCAATTTCACGGGAGCTTGGATTTCAACAGCCTGCGCATCTCGCGGTATCCTTCATTCAGTTCCTACAACTGCGTACTCCGCTATTTCCGCAGGTAAGCTACGGCAAAGCTCGATGATTCTTTTGAAATTTAGTCCACAATACGAGTTTTGGAGAAAATACAAGCCTATTCTAGAATAAAAATACAAACTTCGAGGGTAAATGCCTCGCCAAACGCAGTCTCATTTCATGATATTTTTGGAGAATTCTGCCGACATGAAAAGAGAAAATGGTCCAAATAGTCTAATTAAATGAGTTTATGAATACAAATCAAGCACTTGTTTTGACAAGTGCGACAATTTCCTTTAATTCTATAAAGCTGAAAATGAGCAGTTACGTATAACCTCAGAAAGTGTGGGACTCCGTTGGAATATAAGGATGTTCTCATCAAAGCCACAAGTATCGGCAATACCATCGACTGATTAAAGTTGCAATTACTCATTAGCATTCACACATTTCCATCAATCACCGAATTTCCGCAAAAATACGAACAATAGGTATACACCGGCATCCTATCGAATGTCAGGCACATTTGCAATGAATCACTATCCCTTGAGGTTGAAGAGGAGAATATTCGAGCCATAATGATGACACGAGGAAGATTGAGAATGTAAATCGTTCTTGGCTTAGATTCTAATCACGGTGCATTTTCATCTCACCAATAATACGAGCTCACGATAATTTAGTAAACATTCTTATTGATAAAAAGGCTGTAGAGGAAATCCAAGGAGAGCAAACTACCAAGGAATCTATAAATAGTCAACTACATTATAATTCTACGTAAATATTGCATGAATGATACAGGGAGAGATAACTAAGCATAGTTACAACGATATAATGCTCGAAAAAGTGCACCCTTGTCATCCTCAACACTCGAAAAATGAATAGAATAGACCTAAGGCTATGAAAATTATCCCTTGACGTATAGATGTCAGAGAAGGGTAAATGTAACTTGTTACATATTCAGCATACACGAATCATCGCGTTTCGCACGTATTAGTCAGCATTCAATTACTTAAAGTTTGCCTGTAAGATTCTGAAGGAGCGAATTTTGTTGATGACAAACGCAAAAAAATTTAGATATACGTAAAACCGAAAGCTTTGCTATCATTTCATGTAAAAAAAACATTGCCCCTCGCAAATGCTACACAAGCTGTGACTGTAAATCCTAAATACTGGGGTGGTAAGTAACTAAGACGGCACCGATGCTTATGTCGAAAGGAAGCTAATGCTACATGTAAAACTAGCACTTGCCTTCAGATTCAGTTCAGTCAAATCAGCATTCTTCAATTTCTTTTAGTTTCATGAGATTTAGAAGCTCATAATCGTTCATTTCCTGTAATAATGAAGTATTATTAGATAATAGTTACACTAACTAAACTGAAAACATCTCCATGAAATTTTACGGGGCAAACAATATAATAATTTCGAAACTGATGATGCTAAAATATTCGTCTCATAAGCAGAATCATAGCTGTTTCAAAAGATAAGCTTCAGTAGCAATTCAAACGAAATGGAATATCTGCGATGAAATACTGAGAAAATACTACAAATACGCTGGCGAAAAACGTAGAAATGTATATAAATTCCAAAATGCAGCAAAATTAACTATCATTCCCAAATTAAATGCTATCAACTAGCAATCTCAAAGCATAGTATTGGTCAACACACCCGTTCCAGGAATATGTTTACGGAATTTAAATTTGCAAGAACGTAAATGACACTGACATTAGGTGTAACCGTGAATGTAAAAGGAATTCAGCATATTATATTGTACCATCTAACTACTCATATCAATAAGTAAAACAAAAAGTCACGGATACTTGCATGAGGCGTAGATCGGCTACGTAAAATTAACAATTCTTCCATCTATCACTTCACAATCGTATCTTACTAATACATTACTGGTACTATTGTCTCATAATGACGGTGAAGTTACAAATAATGAAAAAAATGCTTTCTGAAGATCAGAGGTAGCATTGGCTATACATTCTGGTTTGATAAATTCATCAATGATTTGGAGTACGAAAACTTCCCGACATCATCTTACACAGATATGTATAGTCAATGGAGGTAGCGTGCGCGGCGTGCGCTCACTACAGATTTGAGAATTTCCCATCATTCAATGCGAAAGAAAACAAGGTAAACTTATAGGCAATATTATACACCGCTAAATGATCAAAATTTAGAAGGAACTGAAAGATAGCATTTTTATTCACGTGAGTTCTAAGAATTTGATTACTCAAGTGTCTTGAGTTTCCTTAAAATTTTGTGACAAGCGTAGTTGGTAGCGTCATTTAGTTTTCAGGTAGTCATTTGTGTATTTTTGATTGTTTTTCGATCAGTGTGGTTACTAAGACAACTTTGTTAAGATGAAAAATCGTTGCTATTTCTATAAATTAGGCGTATAGATTCTTTCGTGAAACATCTAAGTAGCCTGGAATCTGCAGCGTTCGCTTTAGCTAGTTGCCGGCAAGTGGTTTTAGGAATAGATGACTTAATATAATGCTTGCCTTTGACTAATTTCAAGGATTGGGACATTAACGTTAGAAGAGTAAGCAATTTTACAATTATAGCACGTTATAAATTATTATCAGTCTTTAGAGAACTGGCATTCTAAAATCATTTGGTAGCTGATGATTATTAATGAATAATCTGATTTCGGAGTCGGCATGGATTTCTATAAGGAAAATCCACCATAACAGCTGTGTTTAATTTACTGCTATTTGTATATGACTCTATTGATGAAAAAGAATCGGTTACAGGATTATTCTATGACCTGTCAATGGCTTTTAATAGAGTAAATCATTCTATTCTGCAACAAAAAGTTAGGTTAATTGGCATGAATGGGCTTGCCTACAATTGGCTGACATCATTTACATCAAACAGGAAACAATATGTACAACTAAAATACAGTGATGATGATGGAAAATAGATGCCTATAGATAAAAAACTACAACTATATCTTGTGGAGTACCACAAGGATCAGTCTTAGGCCCTTTGTCATTCTTAATTTATATAAATGACTTGTGCACAAATATCACACATAGCTCGCTTGGTGTCATCATGCAGATGACACCAACCATGCAATCAGTGCTCCAAACATCAACACTGTCTATTGCAATTTTTAGTGGTTCTTCTTGACAGATTGTATTTATAGCCATTCGTCTTAGCCGGGTGAAAATGAAGATTCATAAAGGTAGCATTACTATGCTGTTAACAAATGAGTACATTCGCATTACTTCTAAGTTCTATATTTATTTCACATGTCTATCAAGGCATTATGTTTTCTGTTTCTTTGGATGGGAGGCTTTCACTGAATGGAGTTTTCTATTTTTTTATTTGTTTTCAGCAATGTTAGCTGAATACAAAGGGTATTCCTTCTTTAGTTGAAAAATAAGGGGTAAAGGAAAACAAGAATATACTTAGGGGTACCCCTTCCATTGTGTTTTATTGATTTATCTAAGTATGGTACCATGAAGTAAGTTGCCCTTGTCTACAAGCATCTCCATCAGTAATAAATCTCTCCAAAATTAATGTTTGTTCTCTTTAAATTTACCTCTCGACCTTACAAGTGCCGTATGACGGGTGTGCTAAGACCAACTTGCCCATCTTAAATAGCCTTTTAGCTTCTCCAATACTCTGTGGGAAGAGTAATCGAGTAGCATTAACTATCTGATTTAGCTATCAACTCCATGTAACGATTTGTCAATGGCTCTTGGACTCATGCTCTTTGTTTACTGGATTAACAATCTAGGTAGAAAGTCACTAGCCATTTCAGTATCTTAAAATCATCTCATAAAATTGGAAATCCTTTTTTTTCTTGACTCTTGATTTCTAGAAAACTGTGAAGCAATGCATAAATTGTAAATCCTTTTTTGTCTTGACTCTTGATTTCAGATTATAGTTCGTCGAACACAATAATAAGGTACACAAGCGTGTACCTTATTATTGTGTTAATTTAATTTGAAATCCATCAAGTTACATTTTAANTATAATAAGTAGTATCTTGTTGGTTTGATCATAATTCAAATTGGTTTATTATATTGGGCTGGATTCTTATTTTCCTGTCATTTTGTCAAAACCAGTTGATTCAGGTAAACTAATGATCTGCTCACATGGGAAGAAGATGGCATTTGGTAAAAATACTGCAATTGAATGCATTTTTGCGTATAAAATTCAAATAAGTGAATGGTATACATGCACAAGTGTGGTAGTTCAGACAAAACACCAATTTAAGTACCATGATTATGTTCTAGTAGCCAAAGCACCCAAATGCATACACAATAGGGGAAGAGGAAAATATAGGGTTTGTGTGTGAGCCAAACTTTATAGATAAAATAATTTTATTCATGAAGTAAAATCCAATCAACTTTAGTTTAGTCTATGTAAGCAACTTGATTTAAGAGCCATATAATCAAAAGTTTTCACTCATCAATCCTTGCTTTCAAAAGCTCAACAAAGAAAATGAATTTTTATCACATGATAAGCAGCCACAGAAGCTACACATTTTTCAACCTACATTGTTTAAAACACACTCCAGTCTTGTATCTGGCTCTCCAGCTCGCCAAACACGTAAATAATCCCCACTTGTAGCCAACAAGTCAGGAAATACTCCTTTCTGAAATTTCAAGTTGAAACAAAATTGAAGAACATTAATTTAAATGAGAAGAGAAAAAAGCTAGCGAAATGCTTCAAGATCACTTACACTGTCTGGTATCCACATTATTTTTGTAGTGGGGTACGGGTGATCGAACGTGCTTTTGGCACTGAACTCTGAAGTATCTTCATCGAGGGAAACAATTTGTACTTTATTGTTGTACTCTTCTACAAAACTTCCAAGAGCAAGCCTAAAATGAAAATAATGCCAATAATTAACTCCATAAGGGGAATACACAACTATTTAATCATAGCAGTGGGAGAAAATCTTAAGATCATAAGCTTCATTTTACACCGAAGAAGATAGAAAAATGTTTCTAATTCATACACAAAAAGGTCAGGAGTTAGTCAAATAGATCAATTAAATTTAGATTAGATTACTAAATTAAAATCAATCAGAAGTTAGACAAAAATGTTTAAAAACCTTCAAAGTTTCATTCCTTCATCTCAAAAGTTAATACCGGTGATAAATCTTTTGAAAGAGGTTCTATATTTTTGCTAAAGAAAAACAAACATTTTACAGGATTAGTGGGATCCAAAAGTAGTTATATGGAATGCAGGTGAACATTTGAAAGGATTCTGAATAATATTCCAATGGCAAAAGAGCGATACTAAATATGAAAATTGAAATAGATGGAAGCGGTGAAAAACAATTTCATGAACATAAATTAATAGCACAGTTGACAAAATTTTCAGAGAGGACATGTTAGCAAATATTTTCCTTTCTAAAATATCCGGAATAAAATCAATTATACTAGGGGTGAGAAACCATTCTCTAAGTACACAAACAACATTGATAAACAAGTGGTGAAATTCAACAAGGAACCAAGAAACATGAATTAGTTGATTGATAGAAAATTACAAAAATGATAATATATGAATCCATTTAGTAAATACACAATGAAAAATGTAACTGTTTACTTCTCCTGTTACTGTTTCTCTCATTCAAAAATTCTAATAAGTTACATGAGATTGTGGTAATAATAAAAAAAGAGCTTGCTAAAGTGAATTGAGTTCATGAACTTACCGAAACCTTTTGTCTGGCCTCACAGACCAGTTCATACTGTACAATGGCCATGGTGCTTCGTATTTGTATATTTCTTTGCGCTTGGGTGGTGCACCATGAACCGCCATTTCAACTGATTAGAGAAATGCACTAAATTGAAAAAGAAAATAATATTAAAATGTGTGTTATCAAACATTTACTTTACTGCATTTCTACAAAACATTTGTCTGAAAAGTTTGAAAATTAAACTTAAGCCCATTCAGCCTTCACTTACATCTTTGTTTCAGTGTTTACTTTAGATAGTATTTATTCAGTCTATAACTCTATTTATATATGATTGATATCAAGTCCTTGAATAAGCATAGAATGTGCTACTGATAAAATAATAAATTTTGAGATTTTATGCTTGTCCATTATTACTTATCAGTGGATTTACATAATGTGAATCTACTCATAAGTGACTGGATATACTGAACTGATGATATCTAATGGTGATACATCTGCAAGTTTGTTACAAGCTGTTTTAAAACTTACTGAGCGAGCTTCTCTTCACCATATGATCAAAATGAAAATATTAAGGTGGAATGCAGAATTATAAGTATAGCTCATTTACATTAATCTAGCCAATTACATCTTGTGAGGGGTATTATTTTTGCCATACATCATTCAGTAAATGCTGTTTGCGTATGGGTTTCCTCTTATTAAATGAGAGAAGCATCCCTTTTTTTTCTGAGTTGGACTAGGCATACCCATGAATGCACTACAGAGTGTCAGCCAAAAAAACACAAATGAGCTATACTAGCTGAGGGCCTTACAGGGCCCCAAAATATTTCATTTTATCTATACATTATTTTGGATTAAATTTTTAGAGGGGCTGCAGACTGATCTTTATGCCTAAGGCCTCTAAGCACCTTAACTTATCCTAGATAAAGCGATAAATATTTGTTGAGCAAATTTTAAAAGGTCTCCCCATTATTTTACGCAATAATGTTGAAAGTAACACAAAATTAGCTTATACAAATGATTCCATGACTTAACAATGCCACCATATCAGTTCTATAACAATCTACTAAGAGTTGAGTTTGGTTTAAGCAAATTAGATCTTAACTGGATTTTACGGCAGATTCTCAGAACCACTTTTTGTCTAGCACTACTGCATAGGAAATAGAATATTTATTACCAAAATTACCAACAGGATTAATGGCTAACATGAGCATTTACTTTCTGCTTTCACAGATGAAGATCTGTAAACCTAACTAGAGTAAACCATCAATAATGAATGGGCTCTCTTTCGTAAATGTGTACTCAATTTTGGGCAATTATAGATAGTAGCATATATGAATAAATATACGATTTACACAAATCGATGACCTACACACATGTACATCGAATTCACAATATGAATAAAACAGTAAGAATAACAGACTTTTCAAAAATGTTTTCATGTAACACTCAACAAAATTAAAATAATTACAAGTCAACACCACTGATTTACACAAAGGATAGGTAAGTAAGACAACACAAAACCATTTAAAAGTCAAATGACTCGTACAAAAATTTACAGCACTATCGTACTAATAAATTAACAAAAATAATGATGAAAGGGGGGAAATTTTGCATGTCATTTGCTCAGAGAGAGAGAAAACTATCCATCTTTTCCAGCTGACAAGTGAATAAACTTATGTTTTTATTTTCTATTATAATAAAAATATTTTGAGAAATGGATTAGCTCCTATTCAAAAGCCTCCCTTAGGTATAACAATGAAACAACAGAAAGGGTGTTTTGTCTACCTCTCATGCAAAGTCTGGTGTTATTATGAGGAAGATGTTAAAATGGTCTGCCTTTTTATAATTCAATACAAAAGTACACCATTTGATTCCTCATTCATCTATTGTCAAATTTAACTAGTACACACGGCAGTGATTATGGAATGGAAAAATACATTGCATTAACCCTCTAACTGTCAGTCTTCATCAGGTAGTAGATGCAAAAACTGCAGAAGCTTCAGAGGATGGGGAGCTACTTCTAAATACAAACTTGTATTTTTATAGTAGAAAATATAAACAGGTCTTTTAA
>KZ308845.1:174052-195118 GCA_000376725.2 Ladona fulva | reverse complement strand
TTTTAAAATTTAAAAATTCATAATCAATTTCAGAAGAAATGATTATTTTGATTATAAGATTTTGACACTCACCAATGAAGAATGAATGAATCTTTTAGTACAGTTTAGGGACTGTAAAAACATTTCAGTCATTAATTGTGATCCTTAGTATATTGAACGCATTTTTAAGTTAGAAGAATTTAAGAAGAAGAAGAACTTGAAGATTGAATTCATACTTGGAAAAAGTCTCAATTTGCTTGTTTAATGTTATGTGGAAATGCAAAAAACTTTAGAAAATCTCCGAGATTGAGAAGTTGATGGGGTACTTAACATTTGCATACCTTATGTTTGGTTGATATTATTAGTCAGGCTGAGTTCTCACTGGGTCATTAACCTTGATTCTTGTCCACGCTTTCATTTTCATACCTTTTCCTCTCATTTTTAAAATTTAATTATTATACATTTTTAAAATGCAATTCTGATTATTTTTGGAACCTTTATCTTCTCCATAAAAAAAACTTTTTATTCCTTTGTTTTGATTCTTATATTACAACCAATTAAGTACCTAATTATTGTTTCACTTTATCTGAGATGTGGTATAATTATTGTTTTGTGAGTGAGTCATTGTTTTTTTACTCTGCAGATCTCATAACATTTTCCCAATTTCTCCAAGTGCTTTCAAAATAAAAAGTGGTGGCATTCATCCTCCTGCCAAACATACCATGTTATCTTTTTTACTTTTTATAGTTTTTACAACAGGATCATACCCAGCTAGCACAGACCTGCTTGTTGACCCAAAATTTATGTAAGCATTACGTAAAATATAGAGAAACACCTGCAGGTCTGTGCTAGATGGGTACTTAATAGTAAATGTAAGCATAAACAGTAAGCATCATCTTGTTTGTCATTGATTCAACTATTGCTCTCTTTTACCCATTATGCTTTCTTTGATAGATGGCAGTAAATGGTATTGAATAACCATTGGGACATTTTATGATAGCTTATAGAGTCTCTTTTGTAAAAATTATTGGAAGGAACATCAATAAGGAATCTAAAATTCAACCAAGAGGACAGTGGTAACCTTTCATTGATTTATAACATTCAAATCTCATTCAGGGAAGGTGAAATCCAAATTTCAATTAAAATATTGTAGAGAAAACAGAATGATCAGAACTTTAGAGGCTAAGATATGCCATCACCTCTCTTGAGAAATCTTCTTATCTTATTAAGACAAAGTATCATTATGAATAGCTTTGATAGTCTTGGCCTTTACTTGGTGGTATTCCATTATAATAAAAAATAGTGGAACTGATAAATTTTTACTACACCACAAAATATACATACACAACCATGTTTTGATGCATAGCATCATCATCAGGTGAAGTTCACAAAAAACATTTAGAAATGTTTGTTCAATCCCTGACTATCTCTCAATACATATTATAGAAGGGAAAGGGAAGACTACTAATATTATCCTACTAATTATTACCTTTTAAAACTGAACTTTGGGCCTGCAGCAGCTTGGCACAATCCCCTGTAAACTAGAATTCATCATCAGTTGCTTTGTAGCTTCAAGCCAGTGATCCTCTCTATAAGAAGTGCATCTTTTTAAAAAGGCACCAAGCATCTTATTCAGCCAAGTGCCGGCAGATTTTAATATTAAGGAAAAATATTAACCACAAAATGTTTCTATAAATCAATTAACAAACAAATGACAAATTGTAGAAGAATTCCAAAGTTTCCAAAGGGTTGTCTTAATCAAGGGGCCCCTGCTTGTCAGCACTCCTGAAAATATTTGTAATGCAGCCCTATGGCACTAAAAGGTTGGACACCCCTGCTCTAGAGCTACTAACCATAAGTCTAAGTTGACAAGTCTGACTACAACGAAGTCTGAGCTAATTCCAATGCACCTTTCATGTTATTGATGGGGCAATGTTACAGCACCTTGAAATTGAAATTTATGTGTAAGAATGGTAATGATTTTGTGTGTACACTTTACACTAAGTTTGGATTTATATAGTCATTACACATGTACATTTTAAAAACAATCTTAACCACTTTCGAGTGCTTGTAAATTTTATGGAATGAAAGGAAGAAAATAGAATTCACCTATGGAAATTTTATTTGACACCATTTCTTAAGAGGATGAATGTAACTCCGAAAATACTTTGTGATAAAATTACACTGTGATGAGCCTTAAAAAAATTCCTCCTTCCATCTCATAAGAAACATTTTTATCTTGATCTTTGCAATGAAAAAGAAAAACTGAAAATTTTTGTGTAATAACTCAAAATAAGCACTAACAGTGTCCAGCAAAGAATATTGGCATTTAATATCCAAATTGTACATCATTACTGCACAGTTGCTGAAGGCCATAGACTAAGCTTTCCATCATTTCTCTCCAATACTGCAGAAAAACCTGTCTAAGGCTGAAAGAACTAAATTTTCAGACTTATGCAGGTATTCCAGCATAGGAAATTTATTAATCAAGAATTTTTTTCCATTAATGGAAATTATGCAATGTAAAAGGAACATGAAAAATAATATATTATGAAAATCCAAAATTTATGGTAAAAATGTGAAGAGTTGATTAAATGTACATTAAGTTCATATCAAATTTTAGTTGCTTTTTAAATAGGCTTCCTCATGCAGTTAAAAGACTACAGCTTTTCATGAGTGTCATTTGCGCCCTTAAATTTAGCATACACTTTAATATCATCAATGTAAAACAATGCTTGTGATGATGTACAAACTTCTAGTTTAATTCAAATTTCCTCATTCTATCCATCTGAATTTATTTTATTGTCTTTCTCTTGAGATTCTATCATAGATATAGAATGAATTTCATCAATTTCAATCAAGTTGAACAGTTTAATCAAAGTTCACAAAATTTCTGCATTAACAAACCTAAAATCATTAGCTTAAATATCCTCAATCAGAGTTTGGATTTCACCAAAACTGTACAACAAAAAATTTCTCCACCATCACCTTCATCATCAAATATAAATCCACAGTTTAGAGGTCTATTTCTTATGGGTTCTCCTTTTATGCATTTAGAGGTTTTTATAGTTTATTTGTAGTTTCGCATGTATTTATAGCATCTTCAAATCTACATTCTGCCATTACTACAGCTTTTTCATTTTTAATATATATTATTCTTTGGTCAGAGTTCCTGTGTAAGCTCTATCTTGGTGATGAGTAATTTTCAAAGCCGGCATAATGGGTTATGTGGGCAATAGGGGCCCCCACAGAAGAGGGCCCTGAATAGCCACATCTTTCACCCTTAGCAACTGAAGTTTCACCTATTGCAGGTATGCATTCTGTAGAGCCCTTCCTGCTGGAAACATGGCAAAAACAGCTTCAAGGGTCTCTAGTAGGAGGAGTGGGGCTCCACAATAGTTATATGACCCGATGTTATGGGTGTTGAATTCAGTAAAAATGAGTCCCTTATTGGGAAAATCCAGGACAAAAATCTCGCAAAATCCACGACCCTCAAAACTGGCAGAAATGGGGGCAGAGAGAAGAAAAATGGCTCTTTTCCTGACTGAGGTTTATACAGTATTCTTCTACAATATTTGCAGCTGTGCTGGAGAAAATATACTTGCATGTATTGCCACTTCTACCATAAGCCTAATCTAATGGAAAGATAGATGTGAATATATGGGATTTTCCTGAATTATAGCTTCACAAGTTCCAAACGTGGACACAACTATGAGATCTTTTTGTTCTTCAAGTACCTTCCTGCTCCTATTTAACTTAAATACTGGCAATTTATACAGGAAAATTTGTCAAGTGATAAATAGGAACAACATCAGGTTTCACCTTTCGCTATCATAATTGAAAGTCTTAACTCATATACAGTGGTGACGTAAGATCTTGTCAGGTAATTTATCTCTTTTTATATAAACTTCTAACAAGGGGGATCCAGGAACTTTCCAGGAATCCAAAGATGATTTCAATCAATTTTCTCAAATAGCTATTTTAAAGTAGAAATATTTTTAATTAATGTATCGCTTAATAGCAATTCTCTGCAATAAATCATTGAAAATGTCATTTCATGGCTATAAATGCTCCAGATATGTAGCAATCATAGAAACATCCTGATATCAATTTTTAGTTACAATTTCTCCTCTCTCTAGAGTCATGTCCTAGGCAAAATGTTAGCCCTACTAAGTTGTCAAGGAGAGGTGGGGTGAACATCACTCTTGTTTAGTTAATTTGAAGGAATTAACTATGGCCACTGTCACTTAAGGATGAGCATATATGAAAATGTGAATCTCCCTTATAGATGCCAATCTAATTTTTAGAAATTTGCTAGATGAACCTTGAAAAGTAGCTAAAAAGTTGATCTCAGAAAAAAATATCACTACAGTTAAAACATGTAATAGCTTGCATTTGCTGCTATAAATTGAATATCCATTCAGAAATTACACTAAATGTATTATATGAATATTAATTCTTTTATCCACTGAATTTATAGTTCTTTTAATTTAAAAATAAGTCAATAAAGATAGATACATAGAGGAGGGTTGACATAACAGTAAACGTAAAACCATGTTACTCATGTACATATTTCTACATTATGCATTTAACAGGATGTAAAAGTAAAATTTCAATTTCTTTAAACTAAATAATGACTGTAATCTGTTCCAAGACTGCTGTGGTTAAGCAAAATTGTTGCTATTCAAGGTATGGTTTTCCACAAACAATACTACATGTCAAATATGCCATTTAAACTCAATATCAATTTGATTTCAATGTCACTAAAATATGGTAAATAAAATGTATTCAATTATATTTGTAAAAAAATACATCATGAATGAAAAGAATAGTCATAAAAGAAAATTGTCAATTTTCAACAGAAGATATCGTAAACCAAAGACTGCATCATCACCCAAGACATTTTTTTATCTCAACCACTCATTGTTAACCAAGTGTGTAAGTAAAGCTGTTGTTAACCAAGGTACCATTGTACTTGTAAAGAGACAGTGGAGTGCCTGTGATGCTTAATTTAAGGTAATATAATTACAGGAAAGGATCTTAAGGGAATATAGAACGATGAAAATTTGACAAACTGTAAATCTAAATTTTCAAGATGAGAAATCATGGCTTAAATTATTTTTGCAAATACTGAAATCCAAGTTGGCCCAAGAGATTTTTGATAAATATCAGTTTAACAAAAATGCTTGACTATAAAAATCATAGAAGTGAATTTTAGAGAAATCTTCAGTTAAATTTCTATTCAGATGAACCAATAGATGTGTATTCCTCTTTGCCCAACCAATGGGTGTATTTATGACCCAGATTATTTAACCCTGTACATGAAAGCTTAGATGCTTCGGAATTATCATCGAATCATGATACAAGTATTTACAATATGTGATCATGTGTTAATTACAGAGAAGATAAGATGGTCTCATACATTGAAAAATAAGTTGATAAACATTATATGATCGAGTCAAATTTCTTCAGTTGAAAATAATACAGGATAAACTAAGGTTATCTAAGATGTTCTGATGAAAATGACAAGGAACAGATTGGTTGTTAAAACACATTTTATTAGGTTCTAAAAAAATATCACAGCTTCTGAGTCAATAGTATCCATTTCAAAGATAGATGCCTCATCATACATGAATATGTTAAATGAATATTACAGCCACAATGCTCTTTTTGTATTTTGAAGAAAACTAATTGAAATTTGCAGCAACTACTAAGTAGTGCAAAATAAAGAAGATAGCCCAATTATAAAAATAAATGCTTTAAAAGCTTAGACTTTTTTCTATCAACTAACAGAAATAATGGAACAATAAACTAGACTTGTACTTATGTAGCCTATTAAATATACTTGTGATTTAGCTCTCTTTACTGTGCCACAGAAATGGAATCCAACAAAAGACACAACTGAAAATAGATTTGAGACACACTTTGCTCAGTTTACTGAACTGATTTTTATAATGCACAATTGCTTAGCAGACATCACTGTGATGAATAGCAAAGTTGGAAGTTGATTTCCTTCATAGTTTATCCATCCAAATGCAAAGCAATAGCAGATAACCTCACTTATTTCATTTTCTGGAATTTTTTACAGAGAATGATTAATTTTGATTTTTAATAATATTGGCAATATAAGAGCATGAAACAGATGAACCAAGAATATATTTTAATATAGCTTGCATAAGTGAAAAATACCAATAATACCACATTTCTTAACAATCCAATGTTTATAACAAATTTAGCTTTGAATTCAAAGCAATTTATCAGGATAATCAACTTCCAATCCATTAGCCACAAGTAATACCATCATATAGTACTACCATATAGATTTGACCAAAAATACCATTCCAGGATATCACATGCAGATGATAATCAACATCGAGTATAAATAGTTTAACTAGATATCCATTGAAATAAATACCCTTAACACTCTTCCCCATATAATTTTGCATACAACAAAGCATAGTGCTTATTTTGGCTTGAAGCTTAAGTATTACGTTTGAATGTCACTCAACAGAAAGTCATTTGATACTATCAGACATCAAACAAGACTGTGTAGATTTTTATCGTCAGTCTTTCATTTCACTGACGTTTGTTGCAGCTTTAATTTACGATACACATTTACACAAAGATAATTTAGACCACTACTTAGTGGATAACCACTCACTTGTTTCTGAGTTAAATTCAGCAAAAATTAATCGTGCAACCAACTTAAAAGAATAGAAGTCTTATTTAGAATCAGAATACTTATTTCCTCAGCATTATGAAAATGCTCCATCACTTATAACTATGTACAGTAGAACCTCTTTCTTTCAAGTTGTACTTGTATGTATATAATAACAAACTCATTGTGCGATCTGCATTCTATGATAAAACCTGAGAAATAAACACTTTCCCAAATGAAGGCAAATAAATTAATTACGACATGCATATCTTGCATTAGTACTTCTTTTTAATGACTGTTTGCAATATATGTATAAATTATTAAAAGATGTCTGGGAGGATTGAAAATGTCATTTCATGGCTATAAATGCTCCAGATATGTAGCAATCATAGAAACATCCTGATATCAATTTTTAGTTACAATTTCTCCTCTCTCTAGAGTCATGTCCTAGGCAAAATGTTAGCCCTACTAAGTTGTCAAGGAGAGGTGGGGTGAACATCACTCTTGTTTAGTTAATTTGAAGGAATTAACTATGGCCACTGTCACTTAAGGATGAGCATATATGAAAATGTGAATCTCCCTTATAGATGCCAATCTAATTTTTAGAAATTTGCTAGATGAACCTTGAAAAGTAGCTAAAAAGTTGATCTCAGAAAAAAATATCACTACAGTTAAAACATGTAATAGCTTGCATTTGCTGCTATAAATTGAATATCCATTCAGAAATTACACTAAATGTATTATATGAATATTAATTCTTTTATCCACTGAATTTATNGAATAATCACAAATTGAAAACAAAGACTTGTAAATTTCCTCAAAATTTTGCAAGGAGTAAATATTTATAATCCAGTATATCATTGCCATCTTAAAAATTTATCTTTGTAGTGAATATGGAATGAAAATATCCCTGAAAATAGTCATAGTAAAAAACAATTCATTTATTTTGATTTGCTAGTTTGACTATCTAAAAATTCATAAGAAAAATGTTCTGAATCATTGAGGCATATGGTTTTTATTTGGTAGATCAACTTGTAAATGCATTGGACTGAGAGATATGTTAAAGGAATTTCTTAGGAATAAATGATTCTTCATAAACTGAGTTTTAAGGAACATTAGCAAGATTGCTGGGATAAATTTTACAAATGAATAGGAAAAAATTTATTTCCTCTGAATGGTTGCATACTTGAAATTTGTCTGAACTAAAAATCTTGGCATAAATAGATGATAAAGAAAGAATTAGTCTCGTAAGTGCAATATGCAGTAACTGAAAGGATTATAATTTTCATTTAAATAAAGCATGTAAACTAGAATTTCCAATCTAATATGTTATTAAATTTTGGCAATTTGAAAAATGTATTCAATTATATTTGTAAAAAAATACATCATGAATGAAAAGAATAGTCATAAAAGAAAATTGTCAATTTTCAACAGAAGATATCGTAAACCAAAGACTGCATCATCACCCAAGACATTTTTTTATCTCAACCACTCATTGTTAACCAAGTGTGTAAGTAAAGCTGTTGTTAACCAAGGTACCATTGTACTTGTAAAGAGACAGTGGAGTGCCTGTGATGCTTAATTTAAGGTAATATAATTACAGGAAAGGATCTTAAGGGAATATAGAACGATGAAAATTTGACAAACTGTAAATCTAAATTTTCAAGATGAGAAATCATGGCTTAAATTATTTTTGCAAATACTGAAATCCAAGTTGGCCCAAGAGATTTTTGATAAATATCAGTTTAACAAAAATGCTTGACTATAAAAATCATANCTATCAAGAGTTTGATACAGGATTAGAATAACATCAAATTTCCAAAAAGTGTACCATGTTGCTATAAAACAAATAATGTTTTATGAGAATTTAGGCATGCAAATTAAATAAAACTATTAAATAGTTTTCACATATAAATATCCTTGCTGAAACCAAGCTGGAAACCACTTAGAATGGCATATAAATCTTCCAATTATGGACTATATCAGCATTTTATCAAGAATGATATAATCCTAACAATGCAAGGGTCAGTGAAGGACAGCAATAGAGCAAATATATAAATAACACTGAATTCATAATACATGCTCAGAATCATAGTAATTGCTACTACTGATAATTTAAAACATGAAATACTTTCACAAATATATTCCTTGCATTCCCACTATTTGTGGGGGAAAGTAAAATTTAACTGGTAGGACAAGCTTTAGCATCAAATCAATGCAACTGAAAGCTCAGTTGAGCTTCTTACTCTTGCTTTCTAATTATTTCTGCCTGTGACTTCTCCTCCTCGGACAAATCCTTGTCATTCCAGCCCCAAACCTCATGGCTACCATCACCAGTTCTCTTGACCCTGCGCTCAACCATAGATAGCGGTACTGTCTTCAGGTCATATGCCCATCCCAGCCAGGCAAAGAAGTCGATGAAGGCAGTAGTGAAGTTAGCTCTATAATCACCTAACTCAGCTGTTTTGTAATCCCAGGGAAATACATGATGATAGTTATGCCAACCTTCTCCTAATGCCAATACTGCAACAGGTAGGTTCTCAGAGGGGTTGATAGTTCTGGAAGCAATTATATGTTTTAATTGACATGAGAAACTGATTAAATTAGCCTTAATTGTAATATAGGATAAATTCACGAAAAATTTCCTTGAGGTTGAACAGAGAGGACATTAATCTGTGATGGATTAGCCTCGATTAAGATATAAAGTTATACTGACGAGAGGTAAAAAAAATTTAATAAGACAAACTGCTACATTTCCTCATAAATGTATATCCTTAATGACTTATGATCATTAACGAATTGTTTACCAACATCTTCACGAAATGATGGTGGAAGAATATTCCATCCACCTCTAAGAAATAGATCAATACATGGCAATTTTGCTAATTAATATGACTCATCAAAATTTATCATTCTCCAACAACTTAAATGTTCAAAGGTAATGGTGGTAAATGAAAAAGTGCAAACCATGAATACCATCTCCTAATTTACAAGAAATATTTAAAGCTGGAAACTTAAGTAAAAAGGTTATGAATGACATATTTAATAAAAATTAATACACGATGCAAAGGAAAAGCAGTTAGGATTTGCCTATGAAAGAGCAAGTATACAAACAATGACTGATTATGGATTTCGACCTGAATTATCAGCATGAGGTACATTTTGTTCGAGACCAAGCAGATATAATTATTTTAGTGAGATTCAAAAGGACAGTTTCTTGAAACTTTGAAAGTATAAAACACTTTAAGGAAAATATTTTCTTCACATGTAAGTAAACTTCTCAAGATAAATGGGGTACAACATAAAAGATACATTTTGAAAGAGAAAAACTAAAAAATATTCGAACTCACTTGTCATAGGGTTTACTTCCCCAAATATGAGCCGCACTGTTCACAAGCCAAGTCATATTTAAAGTAAAAGTGTACCTAAACAGAGTAGCCACAAACCAGGAGCATGTAAACGACTCATTCCAGAGATACATCGGGATCAGAGTTGGAATCACAAAACATGCCAAAGGCATGAGAATCATGTAATACCTAAACAAAGAAAACATAGTGAGTCAATTTGAAGCTCAATCAGAACTAAACCATTCATCAAATTCACGATCATAAATATAAAAACAAACGAAAGGTCTATTACATACTTTTTCTGGAAGGCCAAAAGTGGATCAGCGTCAAGATCAGATACATCTATCCCTTTGCCCTTTTCTTTAACGCTTGGATGTTTACGGCAAAGTAACCAACCAATATGAGAGAAAAAAAAGCCTCTGGTAGCATTATGCGGATCCGCATTTGTCTCGCTGTATTTGTGATGTACTCGGTGATCTCTGGCCCATTCATGAACATGATTCTATCGAGAAAAGAATAATTAGTTTTGACATACGCCACAATCTACAGCAATTAGATGCTAATAATGATGAAAGGGAGAAATTACAACAATACCTGAAAAGCAAGGGTGTTGAAGATGACCAGGATCAATCTCAGAGGCCACTTAGCTTTGTAAGCTCGATGCGACCAAAGACGATGGGCTCCAGCAGTAATTCCCAATCCCCCTGCTTGATACAGCAGAATTGCTGAGCAAAAGTGAAATCAGGAGAGAGTGATTATTTTGCAAAAGGACTCGTGATATATATTAACAATGTCGCATTATATCAAGCATCTTACCCCAAACGACCGTCGAAATCTTGGCTGTGGTCAACATAAGATAGAATCCATACACAGCTGCGATGTGTAAATATCCAAAAAGAATCACATTACGCCAAACGATCTCTCTCTTGTACTTGGGTGAATTCGATTCCACTTTCTTCGTTTGTTTAACACCTCCATTCTTAACGTCGATTAAATCTTCTTCGAATAAAACCCCTGTCGGGGAACTGTTGACATTTATAGCCATTATCTCACTATAAACAAAAGAAAGAAATCAAACATGAAATTGTGAACACTATATGTCACTTCTACATCTAACATGTAGTAAAATTTCAACGTTAGAATTGTTTTTAAAGCTGACGACATTTGATACAGACAATTTTATATATCGGGCGAAATATATCCTAATATCTGCACCATAAACTCAAAATATCTATACGTATGAACCGGCATTTCTGTACTAACATTCACACTCATATTTTGACACAAAAACATAATTGCACAAAAATCTAAAATAACAAGTACTTCAACACACTGTTCCTTCCCATTAAAAAGAAAATATCCCACAAAATTAAACCTACAGTGCAAAGGACATTTATACATTAAAATTCCATCTGGGAGGTTCTAAAGAATGATATGGATCGAAACACTTCTATTCACCTATCTACCTTACACGTTAAATTTGCCAAGTCTCAGCTTAAATTATAATAGAAGTAAGTTTACAATGAGATAATATTCTATCAAGTTAAAGTTTTCACGCATACTTGCAGAGTTCAACGCAATAAGTAACCGGCTTCACTGGTCGCAACTGCCATAACAGACATTCTCTTCTGCTGGAGAGATCTTTCCTGCGTATAAACACTCGAGCAAGTGACGCATGTACCCCGATCAGCTGATTGGGCCTTTAAGATTCAGTTCGTAATTCGACTCACGCACATACGCATCAGTGTTTATTACATGCGTGATATTTAATATAATTAATTTTAATATATTCTAACGTAAGTAAAAGATAAACCGGCTTCCTTCAGATAAGTCACCGGCACAAAGAAAAAGCGAGTTCATAAGAGAAGCAGAATAAAATTTCTCGAAAAATTCATAACACCCTAAATAAAGTAGATAAGAAAGGGAACCACAAGAAGAAAGCAGAGACAGTCAAACAGGCTATATACTGCCCATTGACCAAATCTGGATTCTATGCATTTACTATTCGATCGCTGAAAGCAATTAAAACGGATTTTTAATGCCCAAAAATGACGAAAAGTAAATATTTTAATGCCTAAAAATGACTAAAATAAATCTTAAACTAATCAATAAGCTCAATAAACTAATAAAATAAATTTTCTCACTTCTAAAGTTTGTCACAGGACCAGATGGACTAAATGATGAAACAGAAATTCAAACTTACCTGATGAAATTCAAGAGTTTGTTTCGTTTTCCGGGAAATTATTTAGTCACCACAGTTAATATTTTTTTTTAAACACTTCACACTAAATCACTTGTCTCTCGGTCTCAGTGAACACAGTCGAAACTAAAAAGTGTAATTGGGATTCCGTTGCTTTCCCGAAGGAAAGTTTGTAGAACTGTTAACGGTAACCTCTAAACAACCACTGAACTAAGGGTAACAGCAATAATAAAACGCGGAACGAAATTTAAAAACGATTCCATTTGCGCGACGCTGAGACTGAGAGACCGAAGCGGCAGACTGTACTACTTATATTGGCGACTGGTGCAGATTTGATCCACGCGGCTCACGTGTGCATCGCACGACGAGATCATGTGACCTCTTAGGTGGCGTGATGCCGAATGCCCCTCACCTCATTCGCGAAGAGACTCGCCAGTGGTGAGGACGCTAGGATCACCCTCACAGGGCATCTGCGCTGGAGTGATGAAAGGGGCTTTGAATGACAGTTATCCAGATTTTCTGATACTAATATTAGCTTTGTACCCATGTCGTTAAGAAATTCCACCCTATCCTTACTTAACATTACTTTTCTTTTTAAGAACGACGAATTTACTTAAACGAATAAAATAAAATATCTTGCAAAAAATTAATTCAGACATTCCTTCACCGATAAATTCCGGATGTTAGACTTTGTCGCCGGATATAAAAACGGAGACCTTAATTTATGTCGTTGTGGGAATGAAAAAAAATAGCTTATGGGCATCATGTATTTCCTCTCTTATTCTCAAATCCTAGGATTTTTATTTTATTAATCTGGTCGATGACTTACCTAATAAAGTTACGGGAAGCAATTCCAATCTTTGCCGCGTAACACAGAAGTTGCGAAATGTAAATGGAGCCATAGATTGCGAAATATTTAATTTACAATCTCTAGATATGGAATAAGCATAGACTGGATATCCATTATTGGGTTTTGGGGGATTTAAAACGTTTAGAATATATTTTTAAATCATTGATTATCTATTTATAAAATATTTTCAATTTGATGTTCAATCTAAGGGAATAAAATTCTCTTCTTTATTCTGCTTTATGTAATTACTTCTTCCTTACGTCGAGCTTGAATTTCATTGGATGCGGTTACTTGGACTTTGAAGATATTTTATTTGTTCATCTTCTATGCAAATAGTTATTCCCTGTGAAATTAATGATTTTTACTCGACGCAGGGCGGGAGCTAATACAAGCTAAAATAATTACAACCTTATAGTTTTTACCTGAATAAAATTCCATTAATTTATATAACTCTTAAAATCATCGAAACATTAGTTAATTGATAATTTAAAAGAACTTATTTGTGGATTATATCTAACTGAGCTGTAAAATTATCGTTGAAGATAGATTTGCAGAGGTGAAGTGTACCTAAAAAATGAGGTTTGCACTCATAGCTTTGTTTTTATTAGCATCAAAGCTTATTAAGGTCTTCCTCTAGATCCGATGACTTTTTGAGAATTAACCCTTGATTACAAATCGCCAACTTAACGTTCAATGAATGGCAATCTTGGGCTTAGAAGGGGTAACTAAAATTGATCATGCTCCACAATAATGATAGCATGTCACCACAGTTTCGAGTAAAATTCAATGATGAAATAATTCACTGGATGTCATGGTTGCATGTTACTTAAGCTGTGGAATCAGTTCAATGTCGACTTTTCATACGGTGGCATGAGTAATGAGTCATCTACTTTGTAAAGTCTAAAAATTATCTATCAGTTAACGAAATTTCCTTCCTACTATGATAACCAAGTCCTTCCTTCACACGATTAAAAACGTTCTTTTCCCTTTTGTCTTTTTCCTATGTTCAATCGCGTTTGATATTTTCCATCCTCTCTCTCATCCACCCACTCACTTTTTCTTTCCCTAATTTATTCTTTAATGAGAACCGTTTCCTCTCGAGCCATAACTAGAACTTCCTCTTTGGTTTTCCTATCAACCAAATTTACTTTTACCAGTCTGCATCTAATCCACCGACGAAAACATCAGATCTCTAAGTCTTCCCATTAAAGGGTCCATCTTTTATACCTGTAAAGCCATATATTCAAGACTAAGTATTAAGTCCTCCTCCACGAGTCCTCGTCAAGGAACCATGATATCAGTTCCCTTTTCTTCGTTATAATCTTCGGCTACTACCTTTCTTTATCCAACAACCTGTACGCATCTCCAAGGCGGGAGAACCCGTATCCAGCTGGAGAAGGGCCCCGCGCTCATGTACAGCAAAAAATTCACTTGATAAAATTTGAACAAGAGGCCCTAGCAACGGAAGAAGGGCCCCGAATTTCGCTCCCACGCCTTTTCCCATCTCTAGAGAGGACCTCGGTTTCGAATGGTCCATCAGTTCACATTTTATAGAGAACCGCTCGGAAGAAGAAACTTTAGTTGATACTTTACTCGATTATCACTCGTTATCCTCCCATAATATTTTCATATGTCAGCAAACGGTATCGAATATAAATTTTAGCAACTATTTCATAGATTTAGGGAGATATCTGCTTTATTTAATGAGTTTGGAAGTAAGATGCACAAAAGGTTTCTGTTTTACTCGAAATGAGCTACGGTGCTTTTTTTATAGATAAATTGTAAATCGTTAGTTCATATTTTCATATTTTGGAAAGAGGAAATCAGAATTTCAAGCGGAAATAATTGGAAATAATTCATCAATCTTATATCGTATAAAAATAATTATTACTATTGCTCACGTTTAGCGTTTAAAATGCGAGTATTAAGTGAATAAAGGGAACCTTGCATTCTGCAAAATGGAAAAGATGGAAGAAAATAAAATGGATTTTTATTAGTAAGATATTCATTGACTTCAAGTAATTATTGTAAGACTATGGATTCCCATAGTGTCATCGTCCAGCGGTCAACTATTCTAGCGCGCAATTGCTCCGGAAAGCAATAGCCCCTCTATTGATTATAATATCAATTATCCTTTATCAGGAATGACCGTTGAGGTAGTACGTTACTGCCGGGCGCGACTCTAGCCTCATTGGCGCGAGTCCTATTTGCACTTCTTATAACAATTTCGTTTTCGAATAAATTAATGGAACATTAACGGGGATAAGAAGTCAAGACATCTTCTCGACCCTCTGAACAATTCTTTTTAACGTGATTCCATTACTCATTTGCCAATGCTGTGTAAGCTACTTTCTGAATTTTCAGAAATGTGTAAATTGTGTAAATCTACAAGGAACATGATTCCACTCCGTTTTGTTCTTAATGAATAATGAACCTGCTTGTCCTTCACGCTAACGACGATGGTATTTTCTGTTTCATAGAAATAGAATTCCGCTAAATATTACTTAAAAAATCGGTATTTTAACAATATTTCTCCTATTCTATTTTATTTATTGCGGGCTATTGTAACGTTTGAAGTTCGGCGAATCATATTTAGCTCGAAATCTTTATAAATTGATATTTCTATATTTAAGCACAAAATGTATCAAATTTAGAATGAATTGGGAAGTGAGAGTATTGTTACTCGTAAAAAATCTTAATAAAGCGAATGAAGGAATAACTTCTTCTAAGACCCACATGAAATTTGTTTATTAGCTATCGGTTTCAACAACTCTGTTAATCTTCATCCAATAAATTACGAAAAAGTATTTTATTTTTTCTGGACACGTTTTCGTTCTTGTGACCTTATGATGAGTATTATTAGTTGAAACCAGAAGCTGATAAAAAGATTTTTGCGGCAGCTGGACATAGCTATTTCTGTCATCACGTTGATGGAGTTCGTTTGGGAGGGGTTTCCCTCCATACTAGGGTGAACATCAGGCAGGGTGTTTTATTTTTCCATCAATACCACCTGCCCTGTTGCTAATCTGCAGTTAATAAATACATATAAATGAATAAAGCAACATAATTACGAAATTAATAGCTTAAAAGCATAATTTTCACACATTTATCAGCTTACATTTATGGAATTTATTACAGATTCGGATTAAAAACTCCAGTAGTAGTAGTAGTGGTACTAGTGTTGTTAAAAATGCTTCGACAGCTGTGGTCTTTTCGCACGTAGTCCCCTTCCAGGAATCGAGCCCGAGACCACTTTCACCGAAGTTGAACGCGTTGCTAACTTGACTATCAGGGAGCACTTAAAAATACCACCTTAGTAAGATCTTTAAAAGGTAAAAATTCCCTCGTCTTCAATTACGATTGATATTTCTATTTATTTATATATCTAATTTATGTGTTTCTTTATGATAAAATCGGCCAACTGATGGCAGAAATATTAAGCAAAGTAAAACAACACAAACATCAAAAATCGATTTCGTGGTGTTTTACTTCACTTACTATTTCTTTATGTATATTGTAAAATATATTTTGTCTTTTTTATTCAGTAAAATCCGGCATCAATTCCATTCAATACTGAAAAAAATTCAAACAATTTTGACTTACTATGTATTTTTACGCAAATGTCGCAACAGCGCCCGATTATCTCCCGTTTAAAATGCACGGGCCAATGCATTTTAAATGGTGTCTTCATGATGATGAATCTAGTATAGCATCCGGTGTTATCTTACGATTAAACTTTTAGTCCAAATGCATTAACAACGACCTGTTTGATTTAAAGATGCACGTTCTCGACTAAAGAAGTATTTCCGCGTGACTTCACTTGCATTTCTCTCTCATCTTACGAATTTCGAGCTACTTTTCAGGGGGCGAATGCCATAATTATATAATGTGAAATAATGCAATGTTAACATATAAGAGGAGAGATAAAATTCTGCTGTAAATCCTCCAATTTCTCCCGTTAATATTCTTTTTGCGCTAATACCTCCGTTTAAACGATGGCAAACATTCTCAAAGGATAAACGGACTTGAAAATTTTTTAGGGAACTCGAACCTAGATCTTCCACTTTCCGGCAGACTGCAATGACCACTTAGCTATCTCGCAGAACAGTCTCACGCCGTTTTACTGAAGACAATAGGCAAGGCGAGTGGTTTGCCAGATTACGCAGCATCGTCCGCAGCCAAGATTCTCCTTGAGGGAACCAGTCTAAAATGGTGAAAAAGAGGACTCCACTTAAAGTAAAGACAAAGAAAGGAATCGAGGTATTTTAGTATGATGTCATGCCGTCGGAGGAACCGCTCGCCCTGCCTGCAGAGTCTCCCGAAAACTGATTCGCGAGAGAGCTATACTGTTCAGCATAGTGAAGGACCATTTAAGATGCATTGGTGCGTATATTCCTTACCGGAGGAGGTCTGACGTTGTTGTGACATTTGCGTAAAAATATGAAGTACCTAAAAATTGTTAAAAAAATGTTCAGTACTGACTGGAAGTGAGGCTGGACATAACAGTATGATTTATTTTAGGTTAATTACTAACTTAAATAGTCCTGCAACCATGTCCTGATGTATGGAATATTTTTCATTTGTTTTTTGGATAGAGAAAAATGAATCTTTCGTTTGCTTTTATCTCAGTTTTGTTCATGGCTGTGATAATATGAACGCTATTGGGGATTGTGCAACGCTGAATAATGACATTGATTAAGGTCTCTCCTTTTTGAATGCTACGAAATGTGTTACTTGTAGAGTCATTATGCTTCACTTACGCGGACTTGTTCCGCTTATATCATTCTGGCTCAGTGGGGAAAGCTATGGCAAAGTACCTCACTCCTCATTATGCCTAGTCGCCTCAGCCCCCTCTCCAAAGCTTTTCGTTGCTTATGATGGATGGATGAGGTTCAAACCAGCCTTGAAGATTGAAGGCTGAAGACTTACATTTCAAAGAAACGCGGGATTTTTCTCCGGTTTTGTTGGAACGGTTGCCTTTTCTTCCTTAATTCAAGAATAGTAGATTTTTTAACATTATATTCTACTTCAATTCAAGGAACTAACCTAAAATAAATCATACTGCTACGTCCGGCATCTCTTCCATTTAACGCTAAAATTTTTAAAACAATTTTGGCAAACTTAATATTTTTACGCGAATTTCGCAACAACGCCGGACTTTCTCCCGTCAAAAATATACGCACTAATGCATTTTAAATGGTGCATTAATGACGCTGAGGAGAATAATAGGTTAGAGCGGCGACCGGCTAGTGGATCCGGGTTCGAGTACCGATCTCGTTAAACTGATTTCAAGTCCCTTTATCATTAGGATTTTTCCTTGGTGCTCTTCTCGTCATGATAAGCCACCTCAAATCCTATCCTTAGCAACACTTCCGTCTTTCGTCCATTGATACTGGTGTAGCTGACATTTAAAGATCCGAAACTGTGTTATGATACTTCGCTGTTTTCAAAGTTTCATGCCATCATCTGAGAAGATCATTCAATAGCTTTCCTCGCAGTAGACTCTCCTAATTCCTCGTTGTTATTGATCGATACAATTGGTAATGAAAAGGATACACTGCGTAAAAGTAGCGATGTTCGATAAATTTTCCCCCTAGCAACGGCAGTCACGAATTTATGCTGTTTTATTTTAAAATTTTGTGCAAAAACGTTGAACATATCGACATGTAGATTTTAATGCTCGTCATTATTGGGAAATAAAAACTTACGTAAGTTTTGCCTCTTATTCCATTGAAACCGTCTCCTTAGTGACGAAACAAGAATTTCGAGAGCTAGCGTCACTCCCCTTAAGAAATGTAGACATTGAGCCCGAGTTTTACGGAAAGTTGGTACGTGTCGGATAAGACGATTCAAAGGATCATCCAGAGTGAAGCCTTGAAATGGATGATCGGAAGAGATAAATTTTCTACGTTTTGCAATTAAATAATTTTTTTTTCAAAATACGACCTTCATCTACTGGTTTGAGTGGGAATGAGTCATGGGTTTGAATAACGTACGATGTGCGATAACCGAGCGTTCTGTGAATGCCACTACCCTTATTTTGGCAATGTAAATCATACGTTGCATCATTCACATGGCCAGATTGTCGTTCGTGCGAACATTAATTTAATAATTACCAGCGATGAGTAACGCGACTTCTTAGGAGCAAAAGTAGCGAATTAGGATGCTGATGAATGAAGTCAAATGGCAAGAATTCATTTTTTGAATAACAAGAATAAGGTTTAACTTAAAGAAAACTAAGATTTCACTGAAAGAATATTTTTCACTCTATATCGTTTGACCTGTCAAAAAGTACTAATCCGGATCGAAGGACGGTTTAAACCTGAACCCCTTCACCATTAGTTAACAAAGCCCTCGATTCGGAGACTTGCGAGGCTAAATAAGGAGTGAGGCAGGCAGGCTTTGTTTTTATCACTGGGCCAAAATGTTTCGAGTTGTATAGAGAGTGGAGGTTCGTATTCTTAGTGCGATTTATTTGTATTTATTGTACTTTAGGTCTTGAGCTTTACCCAACGAATTTCTTTTGAAGACATATGGCTTACTATGCAAGGTGAGAAACGGCCTCACTCCGGAAATACACTTAACATTGAATTTAAGATGGATTATACGAAAATGAATGTAATTTATAAGAATGATTCATACTTCACTGACTTCTCCATCATCCCGGCCATGAACAAGACCAAGAGAAACGTAAATGCATTTTTCTCCATCCTGCACCAACTGGAAAATAAAAAAATATTCCTCTCATCAAGATATGGTAGCCTGAATGACACAAAATCCCTCTAAATTCCCAGTGTTTATTTTAATTTATCGATAAAAAGAATAAAAGAGTGCATATAAAGGGATTTCCTACACATATTTACTAACTTGAACTGCAACGTAGTGCAGAATTCCGAAATAATTTCTTTTTTATTTATCAATATTTTATCGATTTAATAGTTCATAACGAGAGTAATGCCCCAAAGTTGCTGAATTCAAAACTTTCAATGAATAAATGTAAAAATTACGAAATGCACCGATCCCCAGTTATAACGCGGGCTTTGGAGCAGTCACTGTGATCCGGATTATAAACAGTGGATATAAAAACGCTCCAATCAAATTTATCTATGTTTCACCGGAAAGGAAAATAAACATGGGTTTTTAAGGAACGCGAAGATGAAGAATAACTCAACGGAAAAGCATGAGTTCCTTAAAAAAATAAAGACTGCTTTTAATAATGTAACGCCTAATGAAATAATTACGAGATAGTGGTAATGTAAGGGTTTAGACATGCAATAAGTAGTGGCAATGTAAAGATTTAGAAATTGAATAATAGTGTAATTGAAAATAGACAATTCTTTTTTCATCATATATGGTATTCCTGATAGACTGTAAACAATTCTATAACGATAGAGATTAGACTTCATTAACAGCGTAAAACCATGTAAAATTTACTGGAACTTCTTCAGACTATTTCATTCAAAGTAAAAGTTCTTCTTTGAATAAGACCTATTTCTACAAGTTAAGTGAATAGTCACTAACTGAAAACAAACACTTGTATATTTCCTAAACATTTCAGAAATAAATATATATAATACAGTAAATAATTGCCGTCTTAAAAATTACATTACGATTAATGACGGATTACGGATTGAAACCTTTGACAACACAAGAGTTTGGTCAGAAGCTAAAAACTGGACCGATTCAGATTCAGGGGTTATCTTAATGTACATTAACGGCTCTTCCATTGACCTATTCACATTACGACACAGAAAGGTCATTGCAGCAGTAGCGGTAATTTTTTAAAAAGTGCTTCAACAGCTATGGTAATTTCGCACGCGAAACCTCATCGGGGATCGAACCAGGAGTCGCTTTCATTGAAGCCGAGCGCGTTACTTCCATAGCTATCCGGAGGCTCATCAGAGTGGTTATTCAATCACGTAGTTATCGCAAAGTCAAATTTACGGGAAAAAATTTAAATTAAGTTAAAACACAGGATATATTTTCGACGGATTGATATGCGTTGCAAATAATGGATATCCTATTCATAAGC
>KZ308845.1:159385-170511 GCA_000376725.2 Ladona fulva | reverse complement strand
TTTGAAATTAAAAAATACCGTGATGAGATAAAAAAGTATTCATATAGCGATATAGTTGAAGATTATTAATTCCTTTGGAAAAAGGTGTGATTAAAGGAATTATTTTTGTTATAATTTATATATACAATTGTTCATAATGTTTGATAATTCAAAACAGACTATTTATTGTATGGAGGTATGTTTGTAAATATATAAAATTTTCACAAGCGTTTAAGTTTTCCTATATGCACAATGCGCGCAAATATTTGCGCGGGATCAGCTAGTATATATAAAAAGCAAATGTCTGTCCGTCCAGAGAGAGGAAGATTATTACTCAGGCATTTGCCATCATTCCCTAGGGGATGAGGGACGAACGCTCGGCCGCGGTCGCAAGATCGCACCCTCTAATTGTTAGTCCTCCCCAAGGCGACTTGAAATGACATTGGGAGGGGGATGTCGAGAGATAAAGCACTGAAATCACTATTGTTAAACTTAAGGGACCTTCAAAGGCCTCCAACAGAAAAATCCACCGAATTTGAACAGCCCACGGTTCTGCGAAGAAAGAATGGCAATCTAACGATAGAACGATCATTATTATAAAAATGAATGTTCAATAGTATTACGGGATTGTATCTGTTTGTTTAAAACATCAATTGTAAGCCTTGTAAAATATTGTAGTTAGTGGAAATAAGTTAGAAAATAGTAGAATGTAGTAATGTAATGCAATGTAGTAATGTAATGTAATACAGTTATGTAATGTTATTGTAGTAATGTAAAGTATTTTAGTTGTAGATTGTGAGTATTGTAACGTCACCACCTGACCTATTGTCATAATGCGGCTTAACTGTATAATAATAAAAACTATCCGAGAGTACTTCATCCGGCGCAAAGGAAACCTTACCGTGCAAAAGCATTAGCATACCACAAACCGAAACTCGAACAAGCTACGTCTCGCGGTCGCGTAGGGTGAGCAAAATAAATGCTGAAGCTTCACACATCAACTCTCAGCACCGACAGCAAGCTAAGAGTTGCTTGGAGTTTTATCGTAGTGAACAAATTTATTGGATGAGAAAATCTTTTATAGCATCCCCATTAAAGGGCAATCCTCCGGCGGGTGAGCATTTGAAGCAGAAATCCTGGTGGTTCGTGGAAGGGTTCTCTCCTGGAATCCATCTTTCATTGGTCCGAAAATAACGTAAGGGCGTGGCTTCCATGACGCGGTGCGCGATGAAACACGCACCAGCAAACTGACTACATTCAAACAGCCGAATTCCTTTCAAACTAACTTGTGGTAGAAATGCGTAGCTGAATTAATTCTGGGCCCAAAAAAGTAAACGAGTCGTTTCTGAAGGCACTAAATATTACAACTGAAACAGAAAGAGAACCTTCTTATCGGGAAAATTAATTATTTTTTTAAGCCTTTGAAATGTCTTGAAGACATTTCCTGGACATTGAAGGACTGATTTGTTGCTAATTTGAGACATGACATTTATTGCAATAAATATAAGTTAATAAAAATTTGTAGGCGTTGTCACAATTATCGCACTGTTTTCATGAATAATGGCTTAAAAATTGCGAGAGTCCATATAAAGAAACATGTATAGATACATAAAATAATATTAATTCCCAATATAATCAATATGATCAGACCTTGCTTAGTGGAACGCCATTATTAAATAAAACCAAACGGACTTCGTATTTTCCACGCAATTTATTACACGACCGGTTTTGGCCATCCAGCCATCATCGGGTACACTCAAGGAAATACTAAGGGACATTTATACTCAGCACACAGTTTTGAAGGTAAGGAAGGGAGGGGAGAAGGGTTAAAAAAAGGTAAAACTTAGTTCCTTTATGCCGAGGCTGCTACATAGACAATCGAAGGGGAAGAAGCTCGATTGTCTCGAGATCTTAGAAATTGTGGCGGCACCTTCTAACTTAACAAACGAAATCACCTTTTCTAACCATTCTCCCCTCCTTACCCTACCTTCAAAACTGTGTGCTGAGTGTAAATGTCCCTTAGTATTTCTTTGAGTGTACCTGATGATGGCTTGATGGCCGAAACCGGTCGTGCAATAAATTGTGTGGAAAATACGAAGTCAGTTTGATTTTATTTAATATTAATTCCCTATAGTGTCTTATTTTTTCCACGCCGCTCCGTGAAATTTCCCATTACCCATTAATATTACAATCAAATGGTTTCCAACGAGACAAGGATACAAGTGATGGCGAGCATCTCTTCCACACCCGCACCATCAACATGCAGATTAAAGCTTATAGTAGATATCCTGATCCCACAATCGTGATTTAGGACGCATTTGAGAAGATCGTGTCTACATAATTACACATACAAGTGACGTATTCAAGAAAAAACTGAAGCGTCATATGCTTCCCTCTAAAAATATTCGGAAGGAGGTCCCAATGCATACTCTTGCCATTTAAAAACGATGGAAGACAAATTCGTGTTCCGCTCCAATTATTTCATAAGTAAGTATTTGAAGGAGAATAAGCGATGACATCAATACTCGATCAATGAGGGCAGGTATAAGTTAGAAAGGTGCAATTCACGCTGTAATTAGACTTATGATAGACTAGCTCGGTTTACAAAAGAGATTTATTGGGCAAGAGATTAAATTATTTTAAATAATGATCATATCATACCCATGTTATTATACTACTGTTTAGTTGTTTTATTTGTAAGTGCCACAATCATCTCTCGTACTAACCCAGCAAAACAGAACTCAAATATTTTGACCGCATCCAAATTCTTTTAGCCCACTATGAATGCACCAAGCCTTGTTCCAACACATTGCTTCCCTTTCTGTTAGAAAAAAACGTTCTGTCCTCTACCTCCATAAGTGGTTTTAGTCCGCTGCCCAATGATATGTACATAAATAGATAATTATGAGCTAGCTTAGATTATTTGTAGAAGATTTATATTGTAACCGCTAGCGACTGTGATGGTTTTTTGTGTATTTTTGTTTTTATATTTGTAAAGTGTACTTTTTGCTTTTTCTTGTTTACATTTCAGATAATTCTTAATATTTTCTGCTTATTCTTTGAGTCAACACATTTCTATCTATAGAAACTGATAAAACTGTTTTTTTTTTCTTTTTATGTGATTGTGATTCTTTTTTTGTAGTTGTAATTTCTGTAATTATTTTGTCTTCCCCTTTCAGATAATGCAAAATGTGCTCTGCTTATCATACAAGGAGGAAAGACTTGGTTCTCTCCCGGCGAATGCTATGAATGAATTCTTCTCTGTAAGTCAGCTACCGGGTGGTAGTGGTGATTTCCACCGACGTTTCACCCTGAAGATGGCTGCTGAGTTTGTGGCCGAATAAAATCATTTATACAAGGGGGTATTTTCATATGTATTAGCTATTTAAATTGTTCTTGTTTCGCCTTTCAGATCCCTTTGAAATGCCTTCTCCTTAAATTTAGCCAACTATCTGTAGGTTTCGCAGGTTTTTCACACCCCCCTTGGGGGGTGTGAAAAACTTGGGGGTGTTTTCCTGCTGTGGTGTATGTTTTCCTACGCGCAACTTAGGTTTTTAAACCCATTAAGTAGTTTTCTTCCGTGCTCTTTTTTTCGTGCTTTCTTTTTTTCATTATTTGTATGACGAAGGGTTAGATGTAAGAAGAGACTGTCTAGTCTCAATCTCACCCAAATAGTCACTTTCTCGCCTCTGAAGATGCACTCAGGGAGTGCGAAACGCGCGTAAGGCTTGACGTTCCCGTTTTTGGTGGTTTTTGGATTTTGTGACTCTTGTTACATTTTGCCACCAGCGGCACTCCACTTATTCACCCAAATAAAGACGTTTTATTATTATTATTACCTTTCGAGAATTAGAAAATGTGTAGCGAAAGGCAGTTGAAGAATTGCTACGGTAAATCAATGAGCGGTACACAGATGCTTCAGGATGCAGGATGGGAATCTTTAGAAGAGTTAAACAAAAGATAGATTTACTAAATAAGGTCAGAGAAAGCATGTTCACAGATGATGTAGCCGATATGATGAGTCTTCCATGTTACATAGGCCGTTCTGATACTGCGAGAAAGATCAGGGAAATAGATGCTAGAACAAATACTCAGGAATGAATTTCTTCGGCGAGCGAAGCCCGAAAGTAATCGATTAGTGAAGTAGAGTTATTGTGCATGCACCGCTTTCCATACGTCGAAGAGGAGACTTGCAGGGCATTTACATTTTTGCTCCTGATTGGTATCAAATCGAGACCATGAACGCCCACTGAAATTTTGGAAAATGACAGATTACATTTCTGAGGGCGATTAAAAATTCTTTTAACCATAAAATCTGCATATTAGAATATATTATTATTCCACAATTAAGAATTATTGTATCAATATTCATTATTGTAATATAATTTATTATTTTGTTAACATTATTTGAGTATTATTTATTTCTCTATCACTACGTATCACTTTTTTCCATTTTCTTTTCATTTTTCATTATCTTACAATGAACCTTAAAATCCTTCTATGAATGAGTTTTATGACGACGTTGTACGATTTGCGAAATTACTTTGTGTTCATTGTTACCATGCCTTCTTACTTGTTCGTGTAGTTCCTCTACCTCTCTTAAGAAATACGACATAACTATTACGTCCTATGCAATATGTAATGTTTCCTTCAAACAAACTTGTCCTTTACAAAGTCTACCCCTTAATATGCATTTTTATTTTTCTATTTAAATTATCGTGTTTAGCACGTCGTAATTGTATGATAAATGGTCTTTTATTCAATTTCTGCTCTCCAATTATTGATTAGATTTAAAAGACCCCTCTTTATGAGAGATATTTTCCTGTAACTGATGATTTTTTACTGATAACACTAATTTAACATCNTAATAGAAAAAATTCAAAAGTCTACCTCTCCATTTAGAGGATTATAGCCTTCACTGGAAGAGTCATTTCACCTTTTTTGTAATGCCATTCTCGAGGATTAATCTATACCATAAACATTGAAATCCTTCTCAGAAACTTAAGAAATAGCTGATTAAATCGAGCAAAAACTTGATCTTAACGCGCCGTTTCAAAGAGAAAAATAAAATGAGCTAGAATCTGCTCGTAGTTATTAGAGAATGTTCGCTATTATTTGTTGAGGTTCAGTGCTATTAATATGCGGATTCTGAATATGGTTGAACGTCAATTTCACAAATTTTACGTGGTATTTATGTATACGTTTACTCTGAATTAGGATAGGAAATTAAGGCTTATATTTAAAGAATAATAATTTATATATTAATTGTAGTTATCACAAATAAAATGTGGATTAATGTTAATTATGCAGGTAATTTTCAGTTAATTATGCAGTTATTTTTCGTGAACACATTATTCATGACGAATAACTGCAATTCCTATCAACAGGACTACTGAGAGAAGTAGTATTGTTTCACATTTATATAAATCTCTTTCATGCCCAAAATGTTGGAAGGAATCTGGACTGAATGTCTAACCCACCACCTTCAGAATCTGTAACCGTATTTTTTTTGATTTAAGAATGTTAATTATGTTACATGTTAGTGATGTGGATCATCCATTTCCGGATTGATTAAAAAATAACTTTCAACCGTCATGATGTTCCCCTCTCTCGTTTTCCCCCCAAGGTTTTTCCGGCAAGAAAAAGTTATTGGCGACTAGAAAATATCATACGCTTATTGTGCTCTGATTTTCTGCCAATTTTTCATGCGACCCACGCATATTTTAAATATCTTATTGCGTTATGAGCAAATTGATTCGCGAAAGACATTACATTAGAGGAATTTGAACTTGTGAGGATTTGAAGATGTGGGGGTTATTGTCCTCAAATGTTTGAGTTATTGACATGGGAGAAGAATCATTTTCCCTAAGATTAATCTATTTTAATTTGGGTGTTTAAGTATAAAGTAAAATAACTTAAACATGGGCGAAAATGTGGTTTTCAATGAAGCACAAGTTCAATGGAGCAAAAATCAGACTTTTTCGACAGACACCCAACCAATTGGTCTTTTGAATCCTTCGAGACAAATAGGGTGTAGTATGTGTACTTTCTGGTCGGTTGGTGAACCTCTGATGCCACTCTAACACGTTTAGGCAAGTTTTATTTTCTGAGGTAGGATCTTTCGGGCAACACAGGGTGATTCCCGTCAACTATAGTCGTGGTTTGAATCGTTTCTTCCCAACCTTCCTTTCTCACTTAAATTATTGTATATTAAGACGAAGCAAAATTTATTAGAGATATATTGCTTGCCATCTGCAAAATGAAAAAGTTACCCTAGTAAATTGGGGCCCCCTGAAACTCGGGGCCCGGATGATAGGCATCCTCGAACACTCACCTTCCGGCCCTGGGTAGTATTTGCAAACTCGCGATAAAGAGTAATCTGCAATGGTATCCTTGAAATCACTAAGGGGCTATCTCCTTTTTGGGAACGCTTCTACCTTTGAAATGTAAATGGTACGCAATTTCTTCTCCTTCAAGATAACAATTCTAAACATAATTCCGAGGATTAATAACTTGAATAAGTTTACTCCATCGACATCGTACTCGTCTCATGAAATTTCTAGAGTGATATCGTTCTTGATGAATCTGCGATTTTAGACCACTTCTCAGAAATGATTAAATAATGTGAAGAAACTAAAGTATTTGCGATTCTTCGCGAGTGAAAAATGGAACCTCAATGAGCAAGTAAATTTAAAATTACTACATTAGTGTTGCGTAGCTTCATGATGCGGAGGGATGTGAGCCAATCGGTGGGACAAGAAAAGCTTGGGTAACTGTAGCGAGGAAATGATAGGTTTGAGTCAGGAGAAAAGAACGACTCGGTTATTCTTTCGTAATTTCCATTTGAATGACATCTCGAGCCTCCTCCTTTAATGTCGCCTTTATTGGAGTCACCCGTGCTTTATTTTGTTAGCAGAGGACGTGAAAGACGACGGAAATGGCGTCCTTAGTCCTCCCTTTTTTCATTCGCCTCTTCGCATTCGACGATGTTGCCGTCCGTCTTCGGCTGTAACACCCCAGTACTCGTATAGCATAAGGTTATGTCGATCGAGATATGAGTTTACTATGAGATAGAGGTTGAGGAGGTTTGCATTTTGTGGTGTGTGCCTAAAACCAAAGGATAAACAGATGCGAAATTTGGCTATGCTAAATAAGAATGAAAACTGTGAAATGTTTAGTTGAACAATTACATATCCTCCTCTGTATATCGCCAACATCGTCCGACATGTTATAATTATTCTGAGACTGATTTGGCGCAGCATTTCTGAAATTAATCTTTCCCCAGGGATTTTTTTACCTTTAATACCTATTGAGCTTTTGATCCCTAAGATTATTAGAGATTTTTGGCTATTATTTTTTCGGTATCAGTAATTTAAATTTAGATTGTACTCCTCCATGGCGTATGGCAAGGGGTGTATTCAAACTTTACCGTCCCTACCCTATTAGCGTCTCTGATGCTCTGCAAAAATAATAAGTAATACGCAAGACTCCTCGTTTACGGTGACGTTGGTGGGAAAAACCTTCCCTTTTCTAGGTTAAAATTTGGGTCCAAATTCCATGGAACTTTAATCTCTTTAATTCAGGTCATAACTACGGGTAATGTTCAAATTATTAAACAGTCAGTACGCGCGAAGGTTAGCGGCATTTTCCGTAGAGAGGAGGAAATTTCCCGAAAAAAGTTGCTGATTACAATTCAGTTTTTCACGAGAATGAAAATGACCTGTCATTATCTAATTTCAACCAATTTCTTATGCGTCATTGCGATACAATGAAATAACAATTCCCCTACCACTACAAAAAATTTGAAAATTTTAAATAAATAAAGTATAGTTATTCACCCATTACAGTTATTCTTTGTATAACTTTTCGTTAAAAATCCTATTTCTCCTATGATTCATCTCATTCACTTCCCATTTCTTTTTATTTCTTTTATAATTTAGCTTCTTTATTTTTAGCCTACAATTAATTTCCAAAAATTTGCGGCTCGATCCTCCTCCTTATGTTCTGATTTCTTACTTTGTATAGTTCTTATATGTAAGAAAAAGGGTTGAACACGGCTATTTATGAATTACAGGATTAAAAACACTCCGTAAGCCGTCTTTCGGCAAGTGGAACTCGCGCTCAGAGACAAACGGGAAGCTCCGGATTACCGATTTCTGGGAAGGCCCCCGTTTGTCTCTGAGCGCGAGTTCCGCTTGCCGAAAGACGGCTTACGGAGTGTTTTTAAACCTCTAGTTCTTATATGTTGTTGATAACTATTATTTTGGTTCTGCAATTCAGCATCTCCTTGGCTAATCATTGAACACAACCTTCTCTAATGATATTTGTAAGCTAGGGTGTATTAGCCGTTCTCTGCTATAATTTCTCCCTCTCAGTCAGTGCTCCCCTACTACTTTCTCTTTCCTTCTTTCTCCAGCAACTGCATTCCGATCTCCTTCTGCCATTAAATTTCCATTTCTCTAGACTTATTATGACACTTTCTATCCCACAGTACTATTTCCATCTGTCGATCTTCAGAGGAATCAGTTCGCAGATGAAACTGTAATATGGATCTGTCCTGTAAACGATGATCCTTTTTCTCAATTTCGCCCAAAATGAAGAAACTATTTATTTATTTTACTTATTAAAAACACGAAAAATTAACTTCCCACGGTAGATTAATCGGAAAAATTTGGCTGCTCAATATCAAATCTACTCATGCGTTTAAAACAACGATTATTCATCGATTAACCTATAATTGCGAATTCGTCAACCTACTAACAGGATTAATTTTTTTTCTGATTCATTACCTCGATTTAAAAAATGCCAAATTCAGAGCAACGGTTGCAGATCCTAGCTTCATCCTTGGGGTGGAAATGGGTGGATGAGCCAAGAAATTAGAGGCATGAAAATTATCGTTAGCAGTAAAATAAATAAAAAACGTAAAAAATCTCATGCACGAAAATAATTTCTTAGCAGTAAAGAGGCATTCAGGTAAATGTTTCAATCGGTTATAATTCCATACGATTCAAAAAATAAAATGTATATAATACATAACGTTGAGAAAAATTCTGAGGTACAATTTTGGAAATGAGCTAGGGTTTTTTAGGTGCGCTCTTTGTAATTGTACTGAGCTTTAAAAATTTTAGGATGACAATACTCTTTACCTCCCTCGCATCCGCTCATATCTTTGCGATGACCTCCTGTATGGGCCTTTCTTTGAGGCCCAGATGAGGGACTACTTTAAGCATGGGGAATGTTCTTACGCCACCATTTCCTATCAATAAAGCTGCATTTCTTGTAAATTAACAGTTGATTGTGGCCTACCCATGTTTTCATTCATACAGTATCAGTGATATTATTAATCCCAAGGAATATCCCAAGGAAAAATGGACTTTAAAAATGGGTGCGCACCATCTTGCGCTATTTCACCCTTACCCGTTTCCAGTATTAGTGATTCTGAGTTGGTCACAGGGCCGGCCATCTACCAAAGAGTATGTTGTGTGTGATAAAGGTGTGACAGCCTTTAGAATGGGGCACTGGGCCCCTTCTCTTTGATAGTGCCTCGATGGCACAGGTCATGTTGCGCATACTTTCCCTCACCGGGAATCGAACCCGGGACCTCTTTCACTAAGGCGAGCGCGCTACCAGGANAACATGGGTTTTTAAGGAACGCGAAGATGAAGAATAACTCAACGGAAAAGCATGAGTTCCTTAAAAAAATAAAGACTGCTTTTAATAATGTAACGCCTAATGAAATAATTACGAGATAGTGGTAATGTAAGGGTTTAGACATGCAATAAGTAGTGGCAATGTAAAGATTTAGAAATTGAATAATAGTGTAATTGAAAATAGACAATTCTTTTTTCATCATATATGGTATTCCTGATAGACTGTAAACAATTCTATAACGATAGAGATTAGACTTCATTAACAGCGTAAAACCATGTAAAATTTACTGGAACTTCTTCAGACTATTTCATTCAAAGTAAAAGTTCTTCTTTGAATAAGACCTATTTCTACAAGTTAAGTGAATAGTCACTAACTGAAAACAAACACTTGTATATTTCCTAAACATTTCAGAAATAAATATATATAATACAGTAAATAATTGCCGTCTTAAAAATTACATTACGATTAATGACGGATTACGGATTGAAACCTTTGACAACACAAGAGTTTGGTCAGAAGCTAAAAACTGGACCGATTCAGATTCAGGGGTTATCTTAATGTACATTAACGGCTCTTCCATTGACCTATTCACATTACGACACAGAAAGGTCATTGCAGCAGTAGCGGTAATTTTTTAAAAAGTGCTTCAACAGCTATGGTAATTTCGCACGCGAAACCTCATCGGGGATCGAACCAGGAGTCGCTTTCATTGAAGCCGAGCGCGTTACTTCCATAGCTATCCGGAGGCTCATCAGAGTGGTTATTCAATCACGTAGTTATCGCAAAGTCAAATTTACGGGAAAAAATTTAAATTAAGTTAAAACACAGGATATATTTTCGACGGATTGATATGCGTTGCAAATAATGGATATCCTATTCATAAGCACTCATTCTTTGAGGAAGTTCATGAAATCACGCACTCCGTGTGGAAAGAACAGCTGTGCTTAGGTGAGAATATTTTATAAATTAGGCGTATGCAAGTTGTATGAGCAAACAACGTTGGTGATGATTTTGTTGATATTTTTGAAGATTGATCGTGAGTTAAATTTATAGTTAAGTTTACCATCTCCCATTTTACCTTCCGCATTCTTAAATTTAAATCTTTTGGTAATTAATTGTAACGCGTTTTGAACTATCCGATAAATTTTATCTCTTAGTTTTCTACTGTATATATTTATTTTATCAAAACTATTCCTCGAATGAGTTTTCTTTATTTGGGTGCGGTTATTTGAGGTAAATAAAGTATAGTTATTCACCCATTACAGTTATTCTTTGTATAACTTTTCGTTAAAAATCCTATTTCTCCTATGATTCATCTCATTCACTTCCCATTTCTTTTTATTTCTTTTATAATTTAGCTTCTTTATTTTTAGCCTACAATTAATTTCCAAAAATTTGCGGCTCGATCCTCCTCCTTATGTTCTGATTTCTTACTTTGTATAGTTCTTATATGTAAGAAAAAGGGTTGAACACGGCTATTTATGAATTACAGGATT
>KZ308845.1:138415-151774 GCA_000376725.2 Ladona fulva | reverse complement strand
GATTAAAAATTCTTTTAACCATAAAATCTGCATATTAGAATATATTATTATTCCACAATTAAGAATTATTGTATCAATATTCATTATTGTAATATAATTTATTATTTTGTTAACATTATTTGAGTATTATTTATTTCTCTATCACTACGTATCACTTTTTTCCATTTTCTTTTCATTTTTCATTATCTTACAATGAACCTTAAAATCCTTCTATGAATGAGTTTTATGACGACGTTGTACGATTTGCGAAATTACTTTGTGTTCATTGTTACCATGCCTTCTTACTTGTTCGTGTAGTTCCTCTACCTCTCTTAAGAAATACGACATAACTATTACGTCCTATGCAATATGTAATGTTTCCTTCAAACAAACTTGTCCTTTACAAAGTCTACCCCTTAATATGCATTTTTATTTTTCTATTTAAATTATCGTGTTTAGCACGTCGTAATTGTATGATAAATGGTCTTTTATTCAATTTCTGCTCTCCAATTATTGATTAGATTTAAAAGACCCCTCTTTATGAGAGATATTTTCCTGTAACTGATGATTTTTTACTGATAACACTAATTTAACATCAAAGCTTCAATTACTTCGCAGAAGCTTTTTGCATCATCTTTTTTATGACCTATTTCCTATCGTTTAATCTTAATAAGGCTAATGCTTGTTAGATTTTTAATATAAAATTTCTTAAGTATATAGCTTTACCTTTGAACGGGTAAATAAATTTCAGTTAGGACTTCCTGTCTCAGTTTCGGCCAATAAAGCCATGTTTGCAAGTATTTCAAACGTATTTGTGGCCAATACCGAGAGTAAATTCATAATTTTGTTCTCATATTAGGATCGCTGCAGATTCAAACAAAATAAATTCAGCTTCAAAGCTAAAAAGGCGCAAGCACACAACGTTTTCAACATTTGGGATAAATGAAGTAAATTTAGTGAGATGTGGCGGAAGAATTGGTAGCGAGAAATCTTGCAACCTTTAAAACAATACATGTTTCTTGCTTTATGTTTTATGGGATTTATAGTTGTCATATACGAAAGTTTTATTTAGTATCAATAAATTTCTTAAAAATTTCGTAATGGAATGCATATTTGGTCTTATCTAATCAAGCTTATATAAGTCATTCGCAGTTGATATCAAATGTAGGTAAAAACATGGGGATATTTTTGAAGTTATATAAATTATTATTGCTCAAGAAGAGATGATAATGTACTTCTTGGTTTATTTCCAGGTGAAAAATACTTCAGAGTTTTGAAATATATTTATTAGATGATAATGATAACCGTAGATTGCAGCAGCCATAAAGGAAGATAGCTATTTACAAGGGTGTCAAAGTACTAAGTGCAAAAGTTAATCCTGGAAAACGAACGTATTTACGATTAAGATTCGCGAGGGGAAAGGATCACTGTCCAAGAATAAGTTAACAAAGTAAACACTCAGAGATTGCATTCCTTTCTAAATTGGACGTATCTACGGACTTTGATACGATCCGAACTTCGTAAATATCAAACTATAAATGGGAAAGATTAGAAAGATTGTTGGAGGAATCAAAATATTCTTATATAATAATAACTTATTTATGATCGAACCGTTTCATATTTGGTAAATAGCGTAGACTTCGAGGGCCCTTAGGAACAGTGAGAACCTACCCTGAGGAACTGTGATTTTCATTATTTTAGATCCCTCATTTAGATAGTTCCAGACTGCCCGAGATTTTCGCTTAGATCCGAGTTCAGGCGGTGAAGATTAGCCGCTTGACGACTACCTTTACTGGGTATGCTAAAATTTCAGAACAGAAAGTGGTGATGGATCGCAAAGTAGAGCCGACTCGCAGAAAACGAGCTGTCAAAATCAGTCCTCCAGCATTCTCGGTTGATGACCGCGCCGTTCCTATTGTTGTTTATTAATCACACACAGCAGAACAAACGCCAGTTGAAAGTGACAGTATAATAAGTGCAACAACAAAACAGCAATAAAAACAAAATATGTTTTGAGAGAAAAGGTAAAAAAGAGATAAAAATATAGAGGCAGCAATTGTTAGTAGTATTGTTAAAAGTGCTTCGATAGCTGAGGTAATTTGTCGTAATTATAATGATCTGGCGTGAGTTAAACCTAAAATTATAAACCTCTCTTAAAAGGATAAAAGGATCAACAGATCCATTCGGTAAAAATGGAGTGAAAGAAAAGGGAGCGTTTGTAAGTGAAAGTCTAAGAGTAGAATAATAAAGTGGAGATTTCATACGGGTAGATCTGTCAGAGACAATAATTTAGTAGGGAAATTAGTAGAAGACAATCAGAAAGGGAACTGAGAAACAAATAAAAGGATGTGTCATGTTTAGTTCGGTTAGCAGAAAGATAGAATAAGGAAAGAGAAAATATTATAGAACGATTAGAAGCATTGCGGAAAGAAGAAACTCTGATTTCACAGTTTTGAGAAATACATAATTTGCGATTCTGTTTAAGGACGAAAGATGAGTGGCAGGGTACATAGATCAATTAGGGGAGCAGTAGGATGCAAAAAGGAAGGAAAAAGGAGAAGTTCAAGGAAAGAACCAAAGGATTAGTAATAACAGCAAAACGATAAAGAATGCCTAAAAGGGACTTGGCGTGATTTTTTATTTTCAATGTACGTTCGGAAAATGAACCAATAATGACGTCCAGATCCTTTTGCTGAGTTACTCTGGGAATTGAGACCTCATTTATCCTATTTTTGAATTCGATTGCTTTTGCAATGGGGACAGACGTTGCATTCGTTCATGTATAAATTAAATTTCCTGCTATTTGGAAACTTGAAATAAATTCTCTTCGTTCTGTGAAAGCGTATCGATTTTTTCATTACCGGTTGCGAGGTTAAATATCCATACATAAAATATAATGTTCTCCATTATAAGGGGTAGTGCGGCTAAGTCATCAACGAGAAAGTTAAAAAAAATTAGCTTAAAGGCTTAAAACACTACCTTGAGGTACTTTAAATGTTTCAGTCGACTAGTTGGATTTTGAGCCAGAATGAATAACATGCTGGATGCGAGTCATCAAAAAACTGGACAGTAAATTTAAGAAATTATCACGTATATTATAACGAAGGGTGAATTTATGAATCAGTTTGGTCTAAGGAATCAAAGGATTTAGAAAAATCTAAAGAAATTGTGTCCAATCGCTCTTCGCTTTGAATTGCATTTATGGCATCCATGTTGATAAGTCGAGAGGTATGGGGAAGTAAAATAGTATAAACGGTTCAAAATAATTTTTCCACAGACGGGAGAAGATGGGAAATTGGATACTGGACAATAATTAGGTGCATCAGATTTAAGACCAGAGTTATGAAGCGAGGAAATATTGGCCGACTTTCAATGAGACGGAAGGGGCAAGCGAAGGTTAAAAAGGCTCAGAGTTGGAATAGGCATAGTTACGAGAAAAAGTGGAGGGAATACTGTCGGGATTCGGAGAGTGACGAGGAGAAATTTTGGTGAGAAAAAGAAATAATTCATTGGAGGTCTGAAACTGCGATAGCGAGTTATTAGAGACCGAGAGGACCGGATAAATGGATGATAGTTGGAAGTAAGAAATTATAGAAATAATGACAGCCAAAGATAAAGATTGAGAAATATATTGCCTTTTTAAGAGTCTGAGCCGGTGGCATATCCGAAGCAAACTTCCTCGGGGAATTCAGATCGGTATCTACAGCCATTGGTGTAGAACTTGGAAGGGAAGGGATGGAATCACAGATATCGTTATCGTGCTACGAGCTGTCACCTCGAATCAGCACTTTGATTATTCGCTTGAGGTCGCAGTGCACTATTTTGGAATGCTTATTTGTTACAGTTGTCGCAGACTGTCCGGGGGTCTACGTTGGGCAGTCCGGAAGATCGTTTGCGGTCCGAAGAAAGGAACACGCCAATGCCTTCCGTCTAAATAATCCTGGGGCTTCCCAAATGGCGAAGCATCTCTTGCTGGAAGACCACGGGAGTTCCTTTAAAATGGAATTCCTCCATTTCGTGGACAAAGGGCGAGCGATGAACCACTATGAACAATTAGAAATACTAAAAGCGCTTGGAAATCCCTCGTCAACGATCATAAACGAGAACCTGTACCCCTTCACTTCCCCTATCCTTTCTTCGACGGTGAAAACTTTGTCTCATTTTTCTAACTCTGTCTAACCCAACACCCCCCCCCTTCCCCTCCCACTCCCTTGCTTTCCCCTCATTGTTCCTATATATTGTGAATTTTCTCTGTTTCCTGTACCTGACGATGACGCGACGCGTCGAAACCTAGGTCGTTTCATTAAATTATCCTATGGTAACGGGTAAGTGTTTCTTATTCTTTTCATGACAAAATTGTGTATTTTTAAAATTACCTTCATTATCATCAAGTATTATCAATCCAAAAATTAGAGTTTTGCAGCTCTCCAAGCTATCCTATTCCCTGCCAGCCGCTCCATTCCTGCAATATTCGGTTACTTTTACGCTTTCAATCGCCTGTATCTCGTAATAGAACCTAGTTCATCCTTTACCATTCTTTCCCTCCACCATTTCAACCAATACTGTTTTTAGGAGACCACCGGGCCTTTGTGAGTGGCCGCTTAAATCCTCGCATCTTTTTATCGTCAATTTCCGCTGAATTTCTCTCTTTATTTGCTCTTCGCAGGGGTGGATCTCTTACCAATAGGGGGACGATTTAGGAATCATAATGTATTCATCTCCTATGGACTTTCAAAATGTCTTTTGTCGTGATGAATGCGGTAGCTTAGGTAGGTATAGTGATACCGGAAAAACTTTAAAATCAGATTACAGTTCAAGTTTTTCGTCACATCCTATGCAAATTGTAAGTACTGCAAAGTCATCAAAGGGGGACCAATGTGCCTTTGGATCCTTCAATCGCTCTACGAGGGATTCCGTTACTTATTCGGGCAGTCCGTTTTCATTCAACATCCTATTTTCCATTAAAATTCTAATTAAGCAAAATCAAATTTACTGCTTCCGAATGTGTAGCTGTTAAGCTTATCAAATACGCTTGCCCTCTTGGGAATGACGATTAGGGCTGGCCAAGACATGAGTTCCGCGGAGACCAAGCATCCGGACATACAGTTTCAAGGGGCCACATTGCAAAAAGGTAACTTTGTTATTCTACAATATTTCAGTGAAATATGTTTTTAATGCAAATATCTTACCTTATTTATTCAAAATTATTTATCACCCCGGCAGAGGAAGCGTTGAAGAGGACCGGATGGAAATTTCCATGGGGTCCATGATGACGACACTCACTAATGTAGTACATACATACGAAATTATTATGTTGCTGATTTGTGTTTAATGAAACGGAAAACTACAACATTTAATGAACGTGGTTTGGCTGTACTTCGTGGAACACTCTGTTATAATTAAATGAGAAGACATTTCTTAGTTTCCCACAAACGTTTTACTTTTGAATGGTTTTGTTTCACCTGAGTCGAAACCGATCTGATTTTCATTTTATTTTCACCAAAAAATTGCCTAGTCTAAATTCAGAGACAAATAGTCATACATCAGTCACCATTTATTCTATGAATTGCTTTTCTTCAACGTAATCTTATCATTTAGGTTAACATCTATGGTTAGGGTACCCTTTACGCTGCGCGCAATACTTTTTTAAGTACTGCCCAGCTAATATGTCGAGCCCCTACTATTTATTGAAAAATTTGAAAGCATTTTGCTTTGGTTTTCGCTGATGCATTAATGGTTTTGCTTTCTACGAATTGTATAGTGGGATTACTTGAGTTTATTTTGTTATTTAAAGGAAATAAATCAGAAAAATTGCAACTTTATTGAAAATTGAAACTCTTCCTTGGGTACAGTGGTGCAGTTCTTAAACTAAGCGTCCCCAGTAATTTTCTTGTCGCCCAAAGATGGAAAACCTTGGAACTGATTGGAATTGGAGAACAATGTTTGTGGTTGTATCAGAACCTGAAGATGGGTGATAAAAGACTAGAAAATAGTACGATAGTATATCGTAAATATGGCTACCAATTCGGTGACCGAAACGTCGGTTTCCAGTGAGATAACCCGGATATTACCCAGGAATTTCCGTATATGTGTCCCATCGTTTATCTCTCATACATGTTGTTCATTTTAGATTGGCCGATACAACTATGGGTAGTAAAATACCTATTTTGTCTACCTATGATGACATTTCTTTAAATCTCATTAATAAAATATCTTCTCTTTTCTGTAAACGAGTACCGACCCGCATAAGAAGGTGAAGCTTGTCGTTTTATCTCAGCATATCTCTGCGAAATTCATCTCCTTATGTCGCACCTTTTTCTACTGTCGTATTCAGCTTTAACCTTCATCTTTTGAAATACTGATCGCGTATTCTAGATGAGGCCTAGCGAATGCTAAGTAGTATCGGTCTCGAATGCATCTCCATATGTTTCCCGTAGTATGTGCCAATAAAACGCTTCACAAAACCTATATACTTGATTGTTCTTTTGCAGATCAATAAGGTCGGATAAGGTTACCTCTGTTTAAGTTACAAGCGCCTTCAATAGACTAATATGCGAGTTATTGTTATTCTACTGAATCATATTTTACTAAATGTGCTGCTTTTAGGTTTTACTTTCCAAGTTTTATAAGATAATTCCTTCGCATTTTTTAATCGCGAAGAAATTTATCGAAGTGCACTTATTTACACAGCCCCGTAATAGCCGCTAATCGCATCATTTGAATGCGGAATCTAAGTCGAAAGATAGAGCAACTATTGTCTCTCTAGGTACTTACTATTTTTCTGTAAGTTAAGTCAAAAAATTTGATGAGAGCGATACAGGTTTTTCCGCCAAAATTCAATTCTCATCATAAATACCCCAGTTTAAGTAATAATATGTATTCTCACGTTAATATAGGTAATGAAAGGAATAATGAAAAAAGTCTCGCTATGGAAAATATAGGTATTATGAATAATAAATGAACTTCCATATTCGATTTTAAATGTGTTGAGTATCATCATAAATTATTCCAGTAACTGAAAGGCTCTTATTAAACTCTCTTTTTAGGCCCGGGATTGCAATGTTTACTTAAAATGGACTTAACTTTGTATGATATATTATAATGATTTTATAGACTAAAAGTGAAGACAACAACTATAGAACTTGCTTAAACTGTGTCAGATCATTATTATCAGACCCTGATGTAAACATTAGTGATTTTCCATTTTAAATATGCATACACATGTACAGTATACCAGGCTTTGGAATAACTTCTTCCTACCTTATGTGTTTTATGAATATTATGCGCAGAAAAGACATTACATCATAGAATCCTTAGTTTCCGCTGCATTTATATCAATATTAAGTAGATTATTAAATTACGAAAGAGATAAAACACCATCCCTTTCAGTAACTCTGATTGTATTTTCATCGTTATACATATTTTATGTCATTGAATTAATCTTAATTTCTGTTTATTGCATTGAACAAGACTCACTCGGGTTTAAGACAACAAATAAGATGTAAAGCAAGGGAGTAAAAAATTAGCAAAATGGCGAGAAGGAAAGAAGCTTGAACATAAATATGAAGGAGAAATTTATAGTGTTGAGAAAGCCTATTTCTGGTGATGCTGTCTCCAAAAAGCCTTAAAAATTCAGAAATTAGTAGCGGTATAACGGTGGTTTGAACAATACGGCCATCTGTTAAGTAGTGCCTATTGAGGGCGTTCCGTAGCTAGACATCAATTGTCGTTGCCAAATACGTCAGCCGGCGGAAATTTTAATTGAACTTCCCGCAGTTCTTCTTGTGACCAGACAACGTCATTGAGTACTGAATGGAACCCTTAATTGTTTCATGGGTTTCTGTTAAGATTACAATTAGTTGCTTTAGTTGCTTGCACACATTCCGAGTTCGAACGATTCCGAGTTTTTCAATGTCTAAGCTACGATATCAGAATTATCTTAATGCGAAAGCCCTACTCCTGAATTTCCCGTTAAGTTTTGAATGTGGGTGAAGTCTTTCATCTTTGGCGAATTCTAATGGATAGACATCTTCGGTTATTAAGACACTCTGTATAAAAATCAATTCTAAAGGGGGAAATTATTTGAACTGTTGAACTAAAAATTTCTCTCGGCGGTTAGGATAGCACAGATATGGGGAACCTCTTTTCATCGGAAGACCAAATTTATTATTCAGCTGCATGAGATAGGCCACATATGAAACCATCAGACCGCACTTGCATAGCGGATTGCCTACTTTCAAACAGCTACACATCGAAATTGTATGTGATAAAATGAATTCATTCTCTGAGTGAGCTATAGGAGAATATTTTCCATTTTGTTTTTTACTTGGTGGCACTAGAAAGATGGAAACAAAATTATTATTTTTTCATTTGTTCGTATTTCTTTCAGAAAGCGACTAAAAGGCTGTGATGAACGACAAAAAGGGTCACAAGCCTCAGTTATTTTTACATTTCAAGGAAATCGTATTTTGTACAGGCAACATTTCATAACTCTCTTCCCCTGTTTTGAAACGATTTCTTTGTTGGCAGTTTTGTCCCCCTATTTCCTTTGCCCAATGTCTTATTTTATTTTTTAATCTTTCTTGCAACTTCTGCAATTCTTAATTACTTGCATTATTTTGGTATGGACACTAGCACTTCATATAGAGAACATTGCTAAGACTGAGATGTTTGAATAGTTTTATCATTTATTTATATGTAAAACATCCCGTTTTTAACTTGATGGGGCGTGGTACTTCTGCAGTACCTCAGGATAGAATGAAAATTTTAAAATATACGTAAAATGAAACGGTAAATTTAAAAGATGTAATGGAAGATCGAGTTTGACGCCAATGTAATTAATTAGTGATGTTGTATCTCGCCAAAATCGAATCTTAAACGAAACAATATCTCCTACGGAGGCGATTGAATGCATGAAGCTTGAGGAATGCGTTGAAATTGCAGAGGGAAGAGGACAGAATAGTAATTTCAGGATACGGGATAGGTAAATACAGATGGGGAAATATAAAAGGTGGAACAGGTCGATAAAAAGGGATAGAAGGGCTTAGGGTAAGTGGAAGCTTGAGAGAATTGCAAATGCTATCATTGGAGGATTTTGTGGAGAAGAATTTGTTCATTCATAATAAAGCGAGGATAGGATACATAATTGATAGAGAGCCATTTAAAGAAAGGGCACTAAGAGAGTGAAAAACCCAAATATATGGTATTTGAATAATGTATGGATAGATCGGTCCGTTTAAACGCAGTCGTTCTATTAACAGTGGAAATTTTTCCCCGAAATATTTCTCGTAATAGCGACTGTCTATCGCAAAAATTTTCGAGGGGTTTTTGTTAAATTTAAATGTAAAAAGAATTGTCTAAGCCACGTTTCTTCCTCCACCTAAGGATTCACGATCAATACATCAAATGGAAAGTTAGGCGAATTAATACATTTCCACTACAAAATTAACATCGTCCATATGTAATATTATCAAAAATGTTCACAGTAAGCATTGGTTTTTCGTTTGGAGAGGAATTACTTTTCCCTCTCTTAAAATTTAAAAATAATGAGTTAATATAATTTTTTGCCGTCATAATCTCAGTATGTTTCTTCCAAACTGTTTTATGGTGAATGTTCGTTCTACCACCAACGGCAAACGGCTTGCCATTTATTAGAGAGAGTAAAAAAATCTCTCGAAAGGAGAACTTATAGGCATATTCGGAATTAAAATGAGCTAAGATGGTTTCCCTTGTCACCTTAACTCTTAAACACCAGAGGAAGCTGAAGGTAAATGGGAAAAACCCCACCCATAAGAATACACCGATGTTTGCGAAAAGCAAAGATGGATTCAAACAGTCGAACAATGGAATATTTATTGAGCCGAACTCGGTGAACTATGTATCATTGCATGACTCTAACAAAGCTAAATCCCGGGTTCGAATCTAGGCTAAGGCACGGATGTTCATGACCTTCTTTTTCTGTTTGTCTCCCAGTCATTAAAACGGTCGATGGCTCGACGAAGCCTGTTCCATCAAAAAAATAATTGATTTTTTCATACGAATTAAGGAATCAAGTTACGATATAATGATGTTCCATCTCGCAATCTCAAACTTCAGAAAAAAAGTCGCACGGAATATTTTACGGAGTATTATGAGAAACGTCATTCTAAGCAATTAGAGGCTAAATTTGTCTTGTTTTTTCGGCCAAATTTCTGCATACAATTAGAGTCATTTGAATTTCAGAAAGCCTTTTCTGTGATGAGAAAGGGAGAGTAGAAAACAACGCTACTTCAATGTATCTTTACATTTGTGAATCGTTACTGTAAATACTCAATGAGATGACCTGAGCAACGAGATTGATAGGAATGTGGGGGTTTTTGCGGGTGACTCGGTAATATATAGTGAAATGTCAAGCATATATTCAAATATTCTCTTCCTCTAAAGTTCATCCACAGGTAATATAGTGAAAGGCGATGCAGATGTTTTGATGACATTTTTTTGCCACATTTACCTCTTTTTGACGCTCAAAGATCCTACTATCGATGCAATCAATTTGATAGTCATCACATTTACTAAAAGTGAGTATGATTTGATAATTTGATCGCATTAATAATTCTCTAACTTGATGAGTACAGCGAAACCTGTCGAAAGTGACAACTTGATGGTGTATTCGAAACCGAAGCCTGCAGAGGTGATTACCAAGGCAAGAAGAGGCTAAAGAAGTTATATTAATTGCAAAAGACGTTAAAATCTATTTGATGCAAAATATTCAAATTCAGATTATAACTAAATTAATAATAAGTGATGAAAATAAAATTGGGACAAGATAAGAGAGCATACCAAGATATCCATAAACAACAAAAAATGAAATTTGTAAAATTTGTGATCAGAATTACAGATCTGTACCCTAGAAACGTTAACTTTAACTTTAAAATTTTTTTAACGAGACGCATCGCCTTACGCAGCACTTTCTGGAGTTCACGGCTACTGGCTTTACCCGCAGGATCCCTCGCCGCAAATTCTAAATGACATTTTCTCTGGAGTCGAATCTGGATTCTTCCTCTTCTTCTTTATAGTTTTACCGATATTATTGACCCTTTGGTTCTTTCTTTGGACTTCTCCTTCTTTATCCTTCCCGTTCTATCCTACTGCTCCCATACGTGGTCTATGTCTTCTGCTAATTCTCTTTACTTCCTCGCCAGAATAAAGAAACTTTTCTCAAAATTGTGAAAACTAGAGTTTATTCTTTCCACAATGCTTATAATAGTTCTATAATTTCCTATATTTGCTTGGACTCTCTTTGACATTTCACCCCGCCCCCGGCTTTGTGTGCAACACACAAAGCCGAATGGCTAACCATGGCATCAATCTGGAACCGAACCGAAAAATACGTTATTTATGCCAAAGTGAAAACCAAACCCAAACCGAAAATTTTATATTCTTGAACCCGAATCTAAAACGTAAACTGTTGTTTATTCCTTTTTCCATTTTTGGCTCTCTACAATTTACTTAAGTATAAATGGAAAAAAGTGTACTAAATATGAATATCAGTGACTAGAAAATAAGGAATAGGATAAGTCCCCAGGAGAAACGGACATGAAAAAAGTCTGACGGAACCGGGACTCGAACCCGGGTCTCCCAATTGCCGGTCGGTTGCTCTATCCATTGAGTTATCCCGCCAGAACATTTCTCAATACCTATAAAGTCTCCCAAACGGCATGGAGAATGTTCTGGCGGGATAGCTCAATGGATAGAGCAACCGACCGGCAATTGGGAGACCCGGGTTCGAGTCCCGGTTCCGTCAGACTTTTTTCATGTCCGTTTCTCCTTGGGAATTTTCCGAGATGCACGACTTTATCGTGCCAAGTCATCTAACCCATTTCCTTGAATAGGATAAGGTTATCTTTGCAAATTGAGGCCTAATGCCTAATGCGCCTAAAACCCGAGGATAAACAGACAAACACCCAGGTCTCCCACGGAAAAAGGGAGAAAGTCGAACCAGTTCCAGTCATGTCGCTAGTTTTCACATCTGTTTATCCTTGAGTGACTAGAAACTAGCTTGATAAAATGAAAGTTTGACATTTAAATTTTTCCTTTAAAATGATATACTTAATAGTAATAATAGTAATATTTAGGAGAAAGATATCTAGAATGTAAAATTGTTTAAATAAATCGTTTTTACAGGTTTTCGGATCTTCCGGACAATGTTTGGCCGGATTAACGGTCTCACTGTGTACAATCTTATAAGAGATACGATTAGAGATAGTATGTTTCAACATTTACTGAGGTTTATTTTAACCTTTAAGTTAAGATCACCTTTAAGGTCTATTTCTTTAAGAGTCATCCTCTTAGATGGGCACTGGTCATGAATGCTAGTCATTACATCCAAAAACATCACTCCTCGTTCATTTTACTTCTTTGGGCCGATGAAAACTTGTTACATTGATCAGCAGGTTCTACTTGAAAATGCTTCTGGTGTATAGGCATAATCCTATGCCACTCAAAATTTAAATTCATCAAAAGAAATAAAAAATACTTTATTTTATGGTGTCACTGCTTACAAAAATTCTGCACCTTCATAATAAATTGCATCTGTTAAAGAGAGTTTAATATTCCATACTTAGTTAATTGGTGATTCTATTTTAGTGATTTCATTGTCGAATTCTCTTTATTTTACATACTATTTTCAGAGAATTCCTCCATCATATACACAATTGTTAGAATAATAGCACCAAGTAATACATTTTAAGAATCGTGTTGCTGAGGTAGGCAAACTAAGTAGTCCCAAGGGCCCTCGTTCATGAGCAATCTCTAGTAGAGGAAATCCACCAAAAGTGATCATTGTAGATGTTCTTTTGTGCTCGATGGATGTGTGCCATCACCACTAGCAATCACTCGAAGTTTCACCATTTCGTCTGAGGCTGTTTTCAAATCGTATGCCCATCCAATCCGAGCGAAGAAGTCTATGAAGAGCGTTGTTATGTTGAGCGAATAGAAGCCTAACTCCGCTGCTTTGTAGTCCCATGGGAAACAGTGATGATAGTTATGAAAACCTTCGCCCATTGCTGCGAGGGCTACAAAGTTGTTTTCCGCTGGACTAATGGATCTACGGAAAGAAATTTGCAATAATTGGGTTATTTTTTCCATAACGCGGTAAAATGGTGAAACGAAAAATTAACTTCAAGATACCTCTTAAATTAATTTAGATTATGAAATCAGCTATAGGTAAAGGTTTGGTTATTAAACGTTACTCTATATATATTAAATTTCAGAGCAGTATTAATAGCAGATAAAACATGCTTAAAATTTTTACAATATTCTTTATTAAAATATACAATGGTACCGACGACCAAGGCTTTTTCCATGAGAGTTGATCTTTTTAGTTAAAATGTAGAAGAGCTC
>KZ308845.1:39531-137852 GCA_000376725.2 Ladona fulva | reverse complement strand
CTTTCTGGCTTAGGAGGACCAGATGTATACAACAACAGATATATTTTTAAACTAATTTAAGTTCCATCATGCTTGACGGGGGCGTTTACTAGTAAATAAATAAACTACTGATGCAGAAAGAGGGGAGAGGGAGAAAACCATGGAGGATCATTTTATTTGAGGAACAAGACTTAAGGGGTGTGATTAAGGCTGTGAACAGCAAAAACTTGAAATTCCTCTACTTATAACTAACTATTTGTAACAATGACATGTAATTCCACCAAATTAATATTTTATTTTTTGAAAAATTATAGGCAAGTCTAAGTCAATCAATAACTGCGTTATTGGAATAACTATACTCTTACATATACATTGCCTTGATATGATTTCTGTTCGGGTTATTTTCAATTATTAACTCATTAAGTAGGGTAAAGATAAACAACATCCAGGATTTCTGAAGTGTGTATAATTTTATTTATATTTATTCTTTTATATTTTCATTAATGGGGCAATGATATTGATGGGTATTTATTTAGACTATGCAAGAGTTTATTGCTGGGCTCCCAGATAGCCAAGAGGGCAATGCATTCAACTTTGGTGAAAGTGGTTCCGGGTTCAATTCCTGGTGGGGATCTATAGACAAAATGACCTCAGCTGTCGAAGCACCTTTTACAATACTACTGCTACTACTATTACTAGTTCATTGCTATTGCACAGTAACAAATGTAGCCTGGAGGGTATGTTGCTTGCAAAATCATATACTTGCTTAAGACTCAATTTCACCTCTTTTATTCTTTCAAAAATTGCTTTCCTGTCCACATTGCATATCAGGGTGTTAAAATCTTTATCTGGCCCTATTAAATTGAAGATATAACATCTCTTTTTATTGGAGTATTATGTAAATAATTTAAAGGGATAACATATCAAATGTGATTTCTTTTCTAGTAATGGGAGGAAGACTTTTATGGTAATGTTATTTCTACAATGATTACTGATTCTGAGAAGATTAATAGAAGAATCCATATTTAGTACAAAAGTATTTTGAACATCTAATTACTCAAACTTTAGATCTTCCTGAGTTTAAATGATACATTTCAGAGAAATTTGCATTTGGATTTGAATGAACAAAGTTTTGAAGTCTGGGGGTACAACTGTATAAGATAAATGGTTTTTTTGAACTTTTAATGATATCAATGGAAAGTTCAGCATCTTTCAAAACATATTGGATTGAGTAACTGAGTGTCAATGAATAGATAAGAGTATAGTAGATTGAATAATTTCTCAGATTAATGCTATCAGAAAGTGGAAATCACCCTTGCTAACCCTCAAAAGAGAAACTACTGTTATTAGTTTGGAGACATATGCTTTATTTGCTGTAGCATATTCATCTTCTCTTTCCAAACCTTGAATTAGAAACCACACACTAGATTTAACACCATCCTCTCCTTTTCAACTTCTTGATCTAAACTGGCCTAAAATTTTCTTCTTATTAAGGAAAATTCAGATCATATGATATTTTATAATATTATCAATAACTATAATTAATGATTTGAATTAATAATCATGCTTCTTCTTCTTCTCTGCCTCATCTTTGGACAGCAAGAATTAATGGGGAGAAAAAGTGCCCCAGTTAATACATCCAAGATGCTTAATTTCCTTTTCCCTCCTTTTGAAATGATTAAATATATCTTTCAGCAGTACTCAAACTGACATGTAATTACTGTCCACTTTGTGTTATTCACCAGTCTTCCTCATTTTCTGATAAAACAATAAAATTTCTATAATCTAATTATGCTACCAAAGTCTATCTTCATGTTGCATATTTTCCAAATTCACATAATTTTGTTTTTCGTGGGCTCCTTAGCTTCTTAGTGGGCTCGTTAGCCAAATGGGCAACGCATTCGATTTCGGTGAAAGTGGTTCTGGGTTTGATTCCTGGTGGGAGCCTATGTGCAAAATGACCTTAGCACTTTTAACAATGCTAATTTGTTTCCCCTCATAATGATATATAGATAGATTTCCAGTTGTTCAGTAATCACCTACCTTAGATAACTTTGGAGGCATTTCCTCTTAATTAGTTAACTTAACATCCTCTATTTTCTCTTCTCTCATTTTATTTCCCACTGTATTTCATGACAGCTCAGTTTATATCTACCAGTAGTGCTTACAAGAATAGATAAAGAGCAACTGCACAACAGCAGAGAGCTTATAGAGGTATATGATAACTGATGATAGGGAAGTGAGAGGGTACATGCTCACTCACAGGAAAGCATTCACGTAAGAAAGTTGCAAAATCAATGTTAAAATACACAGATAAGAAAATTAATGAAAAGAGTTGAGCATCATGAGAAATATGTTGAAAAATGGAAATTTGGTTTCCAGAGAAGAATTGATTGAAATAAAAGAGTATTTTGTGAAAATGCTGTTTCAGCCAACCTCTTAAGAAACATAAATATTTTCCTGGAAAAATAAATCCTCTTGTCATTATGATATTAGAAAAAAGAATTTATAATTAATCCTAAATGAAATATGCATGAAAATATTTCCTTCTTGAGATATAATGTGGGCGTTGGATTTGATACTTTCAAGAAAATCTCAAATTAGGAGATCCTAGCATGTGGAGAACTTCATAGTACTCAGGGCTATGCTATTAAATTGCTGCTCTATAAGTGACTGAAATGTACCAAAACCGACCAGTTTGGGTACCTTATCTATCAGCAGAGAATGCTACATGTGACTAAAGATTAATTACTGGTAGACTGGTTATCTAATCTATTTTTGAAATTAAAATTACATAAAAACACCAATAAAAATATCTTGGACAACATAGCCATTGTTAGTGGTGGACTTCAAAAGTGCTTGGTTCATCATTACATACACCAGAGTGCAAAATCAGTTCTTGGATCATAAAAGGAATGTGAGATTGAGAACATAATCTGATGAATGAAATAAATGAGAGAAGATTGAAGATTTATGCATAAGATATTTGTGAGATGAAATTGAAGGGGGCAGACACCATAGTGATAAATTACAGTAGTCTTGCTCTGCAGACTGAATAGATAAAAATGCCAATGGTAATTGAAGAGTTTTTCCATTTTCAATGCAAGCTGTATTATGAACCAATGTGACTAAGCATAACTACTCTACCCTTTGGATTTCTATGGATTGATACGAGGGAGGGAACCCACTAATGTTTTGGTTACTTGTTTTGCTGCTATGCATGGTGAACAAGAATTAGCTAATAATCAGTTTTGGTTGAATTAAAAACAGTTTTGTTGAATGCATGAGATGAAGGTGAGAGACAAATACTCCCATAGGAGATGAATGGATGAATGCTTATGAGATGAATGAGTACTTAAAAAGTGATGGGAATATTGGAGACCCCAAGTAAATGATAACAGCAAAAGTGTGTTTAGTTAATGTACAGAATGGGGGCTGTTTGTGCTAAATATATGGATTTTCTATACAAAAATGTGTGCTACCTAAACATATAAAGAAATTAATTGAGGAGGATGATTGGCCTATCTCTAAGCACTGACTGATAGACTTGGTGAAGAAGTGATGCAAGGATCTGCACTGGTCATTAATTAGTTGTCTCTACCTGTGAAGAAAGTACCTATGTGTAAAACCTACATGGGTGAAAGTGGAGGTGCTGTAGGAGAAAGATTTGAAAATGAAGCACATTAAAACTAAGAAATGTAAGTGACAAAGAGAGTGACTGAAATAAGGATGTAAAGCAAAAAATATCTAGCGATATTTGTTGGAACCAAATATCTTTATATAAAAAAAAGGATGTAAAGAATAAAATCGTTGGACAGTTCCTTGAATAAAATCTGTCAACATAGATGAGTATACATTGCAAGTTTGTGCAAGCAATTATGGTGGGATGCAGCAAGGAAGACATGATCGACTTAACTCCTAAAGTGAGCTAAGTACAAGAAAAAGAAACTATGTGAGAGGACGACTGATGCAACGAATGAGGATGAGAGAAAAGCTTGCATGAATAGTATAGAAAAAGGATTGCAGTGGTAAAAATTGCTGTTCAGGTCACTAAAGATCAAGTTAGGGTCATTAAGGCTAAATAGACACAGAATGATAGAGATATAGAAAAGAAGTTATTATAGAAATGGAAGAAAAAGGGAGAAATGAATAAACAAATGAGGGGGTGCTACATGGTAGTAGTGAGACACTATGGTAAGTATATAATGTGTGATTTCATATTCTGAATTGCAGAAAGAGGCAAAAATAGCTTTGTATATGGATGTGTGCTCGTCCTTACCTTGTTGTATGGTAGCAAATGTTGGGTGTCAGAAAAAACGTATAAGTAAGTTGAATGCAAATGAAATAGATAACATGAGGTATATGTTTGGCAAAAACAGGATGGAATGAGTAATGAGTGGACAAGGGACCAGTGTGGAAAGAAAGCTTATTTGGCCTGTATGAAAGGAATACTATATATGGGTATGAAAAGGATGAATGGAAGCAGAATGCCTAAGATGGTGCATGAGATGAATGTGAATGGTAAAAATAATAGAAAATGAAGCGAAGAAAAAGCGTGGAGCATGATTCCTTTGGAAAATTCGAATGAAGATTGTTTATATTAAAAAAATAGATATCATATATAATATCATTCATAGGATTTTCTTTCTTACGAAAAATTCAGAGATGACATTACTTTAATAAACTTGATCCTTAGGAAAGTCGTCTAAAATCCTTAAATTAACTAAATTTGTCTAACTTCTCAAAAGTCTTACTTATGTAAGGTAAGCTCAGTTAAAATATCCAAACCTAAAGGGATATATGCACCTCCTTCCTCTTATAATAAAGAACTTTGTTTCTTACGAATTTCCCCTTGTTTTAACGATTATATTTTTATATCTGCAAAGTCAAAATTTTTAAAGATAATCGTAGGTATACTTCAGTGAGGAATGACAAAAAATTACTAACTTATTGTATGGCTTATATCCCCAAATATGTGCGACGCTGTTGACAGACCATGTGCAGTTGAGGCCGATGATGTAACGCAAGATGCCTATGTACAGCATGGAAGAATAGAAATCCTCATTCCATAGCCAAATCGGTATTCCCACTGGAAAGACGAAGCATAGTAGTATCTTGATGAAGTTAAAGTACCTGAAATGAGAGAGGAAAATAGAATTGTATGGTTGTTAAGTAGAAAGTGCATTATGAAATATATTCCCAGTTTATAAAAATGTTACTTGAAAAATCATCTGAATGGTGAGAATACGGCTATTTGCTTTTAATATTTTCATGAAAGGGTTCACTCAGACACACTCAGAGTGTTTTACCAAATACCGAAATATACCACGTCAGGAGCGTTGCGCTATCTCCACACTCGAATTATGGGGTTGACGGAATTTCTCCCAAAATCCTTAATAATGGGAAAAATAAACCATTATTTAATATACCCCTTTCTGTAAAGACTCTCGATCTGCATTGAAAATTCCGTTTTTCACACCATGTGACATCTCTACAACCGCTTTACCAATTGAGACAATACTTTTCTTAGCTGGTCGGCTACATTGTATTAATTATTTATTTATTTTACCCTTACGGCGAGGTTAGGCCCAATGGGCCTCTCTTACACCTAACCTCTGAGTCATTGATATAAAAAATTACTCAAATAAAGTCAATTTAGAACTAACATCTAACATAGTATATACTATATAATTATAGTAATCATTAGCAACTTTTTCAAAAGCGCTTTTACAGATAAGGTTATTTCGCACGTGAGCCCCCACCGGGAATCTAACCCGGAACCGCTTTCACCGAAGCTGAACGTATTACCCACTTGGTTACACGGAGGCCTTGAAATTTAACCACTTATTTGATTAAACGCCTATGCATTTCATAATGGCTTGAGTTTGGATAATTAACTTCGTCGGTCCATGACTAAAACCTTACAGTATTGGAAAATCAAAAAAACTTTAATGCTCAGAATTAATATACGGCTAGCATCACGCCAGCGAGCAAGAGAGGTTTTTCTTTTGCTGGCAAATTCTCATCCCCCGTATTCCTCTTTCTGTGCATATTCAAACAGATAGTACGAAGGTTGGTCAAACAGTAACGCCCCACATTTTTTCCAGCAAAAATCAACACTAGTGATTCGAAATTGTAAGTTCGAATTCTTTGATGTTTCCAGCATGCATGTCCATATTTTTAGTATTCTCCTTCATATAGCATAGCTGTAGGAAGCTTTCAAATTGAAGTCTGACCGTAATAATCGTTAAAGACAACCTGCTGTGATTGAATTTCTGTGCGTAGAGAAAAGAACGGTTGGGAACATTCACAAACGTTTGTGCAAAGTCTATGGAACATTGCAGTCGATAGGAGCATAGTTGATTGGTGAGTATGGAAGGTAAGTGAATCAGAAGGCGGTTGAAAGTGAAAACCTGGATTCATAACCAGAGAGAGGACCAACAGGGCAAACATGCCCTAGTGAATCACTGATGGAAGGCAATAGAACTTGAAGAAGATTATGCGGAAAAATAGATTGAGATAAATAGATAAATAGTTTTCGAGAAAAAAATGTGGAGCATTACTGTTTGCTCAAGCCTCGAAGTATGTTTTCACAGTGAACATTACAGAGAACGTTACAGCTTAGAGTTTAGGCATTCGGCATTAGCTCAAATCCAAAATTGCGTAATATTTCTCGTTTAAGGCTTTTATTTGACAAAACTGAGATTTGGGTTAAGAATGTCGATGAGTTAAATCCTCAGTAGAAAGTTAACCAAAAATGAATTAAATAGAAAATCAAATATTTTTACACGAAAGAATTTGGAGCACTGGTGCAAAACCCTTCAAAACTACTTTTAAAAATCTGAAGTTTAAATAACTTTCAAAAATACCTCAAAGTATCTCTGAAAATTAATTACCTATATAATCTATTAATAAATTTGAAAACGACGACGAACAGAGCCGAATTTACGTATACACCCATTCATTCTGTGATTCAGGCGTCATTCTGTGATCTCAGAAATTTACAAAGCGTTTCCATTCAGGAAATGCCCTCGATTATGAAATCATCAAATTTATAACGAGTGCCAGTCTGCAATAAATATTTCCTGCCTCATTTTGGGTAAAAGATTACGAGTGATTTCGAATGCCAACAAGGATTGCGGACGTCGCGCTTTGGACAGAAAGTCCAGAAATGTAAATGAAAAATTTCAATTCTCGTCGTTTTCATCTAAAATATTAATTCTCTGAATACTTTTTTATAATCTTATTTTATTGACTTTAAGAGTTTAGCATTCTAGTTAGAGCCGATTAGAAATTTTACTTTTCGTTTTTCATGTATTTGATTAGTTCCATTGATATCAATCATAAGGCAAAAAATTGAACTAATTTTTAAGGAACTTTTTTCACACTTCGATGCTCTATTTTAGCATTCTTTTCAGGAAGTGTCTGAAATTACGAAATGTCATGATTTTTATTCAGCAATTGAGAGGAAATCATTTCTTCATGTTATATATAATGACGGTAATAAAAAGTAAAAAGGATGCTATAAGGGGGTGACGATTGCTGTTAACACACTGGCTGCTATTTGAGGTATGCAGATGAGCTCTCTTATGACCAATAGCACTGAGAAATTTGTTGATCATCTACAATTGATTCATACCGTTTGTTTGAAGCCTTTTTACACTGTAGAATACAATTAAAAATTTCAATCGATTTTAAAAGAAACTCCGAGCGTTCGAACTACTTCATCAGCTCGTTTTATCTTATTTTACACTAATTTTCGGACCGGCAGACGCAGCGGGGAGTCATATAATACCGATTACTTCTTCCGAAAAAGTGCATTCTGTGAATTTATTTATCAATTGCAGCCCATGATCTGATCATCTGATCAGATCATGGGCTGCAATCCGCAATCTGATCTAATTTCTTTCAGGGGTTTTTAACTTGCATCTGAGAGTATTTTTGTAACGCTTGCTAATATCAGGCTAATCTCACCAATTAAGGTTCCATTTCTGTATCTTAATAACACACTGAGACGATCTCGTCCTAATTTATCTCTGGGTAACTCCTAGGAGTGCAATGGCACCATCCATAAATCGTATTATCAATGTCTTTTCTATGTAAAAAAATGTACATGAAATGTATAAGCTAAAGAGCCCTATTTACTTTTATCGGTAGCGATTTTTAATTAAAGAACGGTTATTTGTATACAATCTATTTTTAGACCACATATAATATAATTCTTGCACATCTAGGCGTTAAAATAAAAAAATTTACGCCCCCGGGTGGACTCGAACCACCAACCTTTCGGTTAACAGCCGAACGCGCTAACCGATTGCGCCACGGAGGCCGATGAGAAAATGTGTCTACTAAATAAACTGAAATTGAATTGGCTTTTACAGTGGTTTCACCACGATCGGTGAGGACTCGGGAGATGTGTATTGCCAAATGGAACTCATCGCCGCTTTCACAATTTCGCACGACTCACGTTTTTTGCTTGAGACTTTCTACATTTTATGGTAGATCCCGAGGTTTTTTCTCTTTAAGTAATATTTACATTTAATGTTTAATCTTGTTATTAAACTGAAACAAAGTTAAGAAACTAAAAAAAGTTAGAGGTTTAAGAACACTCCGAAAGCCGCACGTCGGCTAGCGGAACTAGCGATTAGAGTCAAACGGGAAGCTCCGGATTACCGATTTCTGGAAATCTCCCTTTGCGCATCTCGGAGACAATGTCTCCATTCTCGACACAATTCTTTTCTTTCAGATTAATCCTGAGCAAGAATTTGATTCAAGAGACTTGCGAGATATTTGTAATTTTTTATCTAACTTAGGTTAAATGCATGTTGAAAATTCTATAACATGGACGAAATATTGAGTTTCCTGGTGGAAGTACTTGATAGTTGGAGAAAAATGCATATTTGGATTAACAGAAGTAGGCAGTTACGTGGTTATAAATTACCGCGATAGATCTAGAGGATTTTCTGCTTTTTGGGCATTTTTTTATATTGCAGTTTTATTCCCGTTTTCTTATTTCCTTAGGACACAGAGTGTATTTGGCATTATGTAAGTTAACTTAGCATATGACATGCATATTACATTCATTGATTGCAATGACGCATTTTTTACCGAGCTATTAATTTTATTCTTTGTTTTCTCATTTTGTTAGGATACTGGGGTATATTTGGCGTTGTATTCGTTATCTTTGCTTATTACACACATACTGTTATTAGTTACAATGACCAGCTCTTCACACCGATCTCTTATAGCCGTATCATCGCTTTTTTCCATGATTCTTTTCTTCCTAAAACTCGTGGTTGTCCTTATGAAGTCGTTATTGTCTGTAGTAATCCATACGTCCGATGACAGGTACACATACTACGAAAACTATTTTTATATTAATTCCTGATTTATTCATTTCAGACCTTGTTACCGCTGTTTCTTAGTGAATTTCAATGTCATAGCCTACGTCAACCCTCCATTATTTTTTTTGTAAAGACCGTACTGTTTTCTTAGCATCGTAAAACTCATAGAATATCAGCTCTATGTTATCCTCGATTCAATTTTTTCTAGGATACTTTTGCGCTCATATAACTGTTTTCGGTCTAAGTTGGAAAGAACTGAAATTTTTGTTGATGGCATGTGATGATTTTACCTGAAAGCCCAATACAACACTTAGGGCCGAATTTTTAGACCTTTTACACCGCTATCAGAGCATTTTACGAAAATTATTCTCAGCTCCAGATTGGTGATAGTTCTTTCAGGGAGGTGCTATAGATTGTTTTCGATTACCCCAAAGCATCGAAGCGAAGGTAAAGTCATTTTCTGTAGAAAAATCTTTCAAGCTTCTCGAATTGATAAAGTGGTTATATTATTCTTTGTTCCCTTAACTCGAAGTATAGTCCATTAGTGCAGAAAATGAACGTTGGAAAATGGTGCCATTTCGTAGACTTAATTGAAAAAACCTTTTCGTCAAATTTTGAGGGAATCAACTTCAAAGTATTCTGAACTTCTGAACGGTTTGATTAGGCATTTAGTTATATATAACTATCCGAAATATTTGGCGTTTTCTCCATATAGAAATTAAAAACAATTTCTTGTGTAAATATCTTTCGATGCCTAAATAAAGAGTTCAAGGTTATATTCAAATAAAATTGTTTGTCTACATTTGTAAATATAGGCAGACAAGAAAGATGATATTATGTGTACTACTCTGAGAGTAAAGTCGATATCATCAAATATGGGGAAATTATCTCAGTATTTAGAAGAAAGATTCTTCCTTTCAAAAATAGTAACTTTAATATTTTTACGATTGTTTCGCAGACCAGTTCTGCTGATTAAAAGTAAGTAATTTTTAAAAATTGGCGAATGGTTTTACTTTTGAGCAACTTTCTAGATTCGTGTTGGTTATTTGAGTAAAAGTAAAATTTACTTTCTAGCAAGTGAATTGTCGAATGCCTAAATTTGGGACTATATTTCATGAAAGGTTTTTACTATCGTTGGTGGATGGATGACATATTATTCATCAGCGTAGTTTGAAGGTTCTAATCTATTATGATGGGAAAATGTAATCGTAAAATATTGTGGAAGGTATACTCCGTTCTAAGTAGCCAGTCATTAATCACCATCGATGTAAAATAAACGGTATGATCATTCATTATAAATTCATAAACCTAAACATACAGATTTAATCGTAAATATTTCGCAAACAGTTTATGATTATTCCGTATTTTATGGTAGGATATTTTTTTCCACCCAGGAAATTAAAATTAAAACGCACGTCCCTGGGCGGGCTCGAACCACCAACCTTTCGGTTAACAGCCGAAGGCGCTAGCCGATTTCGCCACGGAGGCCGATGTACTGTAGGCTTTGGCAGCTGTTATGTCGGTGTTAACAAACACAAGCAGTGACTTGGGTTTTCAACCGGTTTAATCAATCATGCCCATCTTCATCATCATCAAACTATGCATCAATGGTAATTTCACGGCCGAACTAATGACCGTGAAATTACCCGTGACGCTACCAGAGGTTGCGAAGTGGTAGTACCCCCCACGCTCCCACAGTACAAAGTACTTCCTAACTTACGTGTTGAACGTAATAAAATTTTAATTATTTATAATAGGAAGAAACTGAACTCACGTGTCTCACCACTGAGTTGAATACAACGTGAACTAAGGTAGAATTTTGGCAGAAACACGTGTTATCACGTGTTATGGAGGCATGAACCACGGGAGGTAAAGGGATAAGGCAGAGGCTTGGCCATCGTGTCACTTGCAGAACCATAGATTTCCAAACGGGGCTCATGGCTACTTTCTCATGTCAGCCTTCCGCACGGCCTCATCTCACCGTCATCGCTATTGATTGGTAAATTGACCTTTTGTTTCGTGATATTTTCGATAAATCTTCTTGTTTTTATTTCGGTTTGGTAGCATTATATACGTTTCAAACGGCCCACGTGGCACAATCGGCTGTTGACTGAAAGGTTTGGTGGTTAAAACCCACCTACGCGTGAACATTTTTGGATCCCGATTTATTTGTCGGTTTCATTTACTGCGTCTAACAGGTTCAACTGAAGTTGAAATCTTATACCTATGAGTATACAGTAATTACGAAATTTGATGGCAATAAGAAGGGAATTCTGCCGAAAAGTGTGTCGCAAAATTTGAGTTCATCACCATCGAAATAATCGTCTACCGACCACATTATTGACAAGATTATGGTTTAGAAAATATTAATATGGACATGTCCTTAAAATGTAAGCAATGTTTAGTCCGTGCATGAAATAAAACGGATCAGCTACACTGATTGTTTACTCAATTCCCTAATTCAATACGGCTCTTTATTGGTTGTTTCATTAAATAAATTTTCCTCGGCTGCGCTGGTTCCATAATTTAATGATCATCCAGGTTCGGGCGGTTCTATTTTTTCTCGGTTGGAATCTCTCACAGATTTCTCCAAAGATACTCAAAATATAAGCAAGGCTATGTCTTCGTTCACTTCATATATGGATACTTTATGCTTTGTTTCTTTTCTATTCATATCGGGAAGTTTTTCCACCAATAACCAGTTCAGGTTTTGCTACAAAACGTATCTAGGCAGTAGCCTAAGGACGCTAATACTTGGAGACACCAGATTTTGGTTATCGATGAAACAGCAATATTTAAATACATACATACATGTTATACCATTCGATAGGTTCATGTGACTTAATATTTCCTATTCAGTAATACTGTTTTCGTTTATTGGTAATTAACCCAACCCATTATGTTATATCATCCTTTGCCAATATCTTCCCCTTTGTCTTTCTTTTTATATAGTCATCCATCAGTTCCATTCGCTTCATAAAAGCTGCTTTGAACAATGCTATTCTTGTAATATTAATAGAGCATTAAATAAAAAATGTAACATATGTAGATAAAACAGTTAAAAACTTCACCGAAGTTATATACCAAAAGTCAGCGTTTCATTACTTTTCGTTTTGGATATCTATTTCTTTTACACAGAATGTCGGAGATAAGTATGGGTCCGCCTAAATTTTCACCTAGGGGCATATCCTCGGGTCGGCCCGGTGCATTTAAATCCCAAAGTGAGCGTCGACGGCCATGGTGATGATAAAAGCTGGAAAGGATTGAAGTCCTCAAGTGAAAGGTGGATTGCTCACCTTGAATGAAAGGTTACCAATGGATCAGCCAAAATGTCGGACATGTCGATCATTCTTCCCTTTTCAATAACTGAGGGGTGTTTTCTGTACATCAGCCAACCGACGTGAGAGAAGAAGAAACCTCTTGTGGCGTTGTGAGGGTCGCAGTCTGTGTCGCTGAACTGGTGATGCAGTCGATGGTCCCTCACCCAATCGAAAATGCTGTTCTGAGAAATTAGAAAAGAAAAAGTCAGGTGTCTGTCTTTACCAGCTAGGAATACTTCAATACTTGCGTAGTACTTTCATTGCGAGCTGATGGAAGTTCATTGGAATACGTCGCACAGTGACAGAATGACGGCGATGAATACGGATTCGGTTATCGAACGTTTTGGTGGATACCGGCGAGCGTAAAAAAATCGCAAATGCCCAAAAAACTGTGTCTTGCTAGCATATAAATGAGTATTGTAACATAAGGGAAAAGACAGGGGATTTACTTTGCACATTGGGTTAAAACCCAAGGGTTTAGGTAATTTCTGCGATGTGCAGATGTAAACCTAAACCTAAAAATAACTTAAAACCCAAGGTTTTAGGTTATTTTAACATCTGCACATCGCAGAAATGACCTAAACCCTGGGTTTTAACCCAATGTGAAAAGTTAATACCTTGTCTTTTCCCTTAAGTTACAATACTGTTATGTAACCATAAAAATAATTTAAAACCCAAGGTTTCAAGTTATTTTTCACATAACCTAGTAATACTAAAATCACATAACCTAGTAATCCTAAAAATAACTTAAAAAGCCAAGGTTTTAGGTTATTTTTCACATTTATTATCCTTTAGTATTGTAACTATTGGTTTTTGATTGCTTTACGTACTAACCCAGGATTTGAGAACATATAGGACCTTTTGTTTTGGCTAACGAAGAATTCGACCCAATAGTGTGATTAGAAGGCAAATTATCTTCGTTCACCTAGGAATCACTTCATTAATATTTTCTTTAACTTGATAAATTTAACTTAACTTATAATCTAGCTTTTTGGCCGTAAGTGTAAAAGTAATTAACCCTCAAAAAAGCCCTCACTTTTTTTCCGGTTGATAAAAAAATGTCCTTGGGTTGTAAGCCGCGTAAAGTGACAGGAAACGAACGTTTTGGCCGCCATCTCGGTAGCCCTAAGATATATTTTAGCCCTTATATTTGAACATGGGCATCGAATCGGAACCGAACCGAAAACTGAAAACCGAAAACCGTAATCAACCGTTATTTTTGCCGGAGTGAAAATCGATCCCGAACCGAAATAAAATGAAATTCTTGAGCCCGAACCAAAACAGAAAACCGTTACTTATTTCGTTCTAATTATCGTCTCCCAACAACGCACATTTCACTAAGTATAATTGGAGGAATGGATGCTAAATGTGTGCAACTATGACTTGCACCCAACTATTATTGAGTTTTAATATAACATTTAGAGCAATATAATATATAAATATATAGTACAATATTATATATAATATAAAATGCTAGAAAATAAAACAATCTCTCAAAAGAATATAATATTACAGTGAATGGTTCGAACGGGTTCGATGCTGATAGAAGAAGGAACGAAACCGGAACTGAACCGAAATTTATTATTTTTTCGTTGAAACGGGGCAAAAACCGGAACGGAAAATATTACGTTTCGATATCCTGGTTGAGCACAACCCTAAATATGGCCACCGAATCACCGGATAACTAGTCAGGCTGACAACCCGGAAAAAAGTACACAGGAAAAACGGACACGAAAAGTCTATCCTTGCCCTGTAAGAAAGTGCCCGTCCTGTCAGACGTTTTCCACGTCCGTTTTCCTTTGGGACGAATACTCTCATTTAAATGATTTTGTTTCCAAAAATCGTTCATGACTCCAAGTAAAAATAAAATATTCTAATATATATTCTCCTTAAGTTTACTTAGCCAATACAATACAGTACCTACAAAACCAAACCCCGGTTTCATAAAGCGCATTGTAGGTAGATGAGACGGAAAGGTTAGAGAGCGAGGTTATTTCGTCTTGGTTACGCCCCAATCCGGAGTATGGTTCCGCAACAATTGAGCGCGTGAAAATTGAGCACGTGAAAACTGAGCGCGTGACAACTGTGCGCGCCTCGTTTTCAGCGGGCACCGGTTGAGGAACTATTCATAAAATAATAAGGAAATTCTAATATTATACGTTAACCTGTACGTTCATTTGAGTGATGAAACAATGGAGTGTGTCTCATTCAGGCCAGTCTTTTATGTGCCGATTACTGATTAACCGACCATAATTAAAATATATCGGAATGCTGTTTTCTATTTTTCTAATTTTTGTTTACTAAATAAATAAATATTATATAAAGGCTTCATTTCTTGAATTTAAAGACCTTGAAATAACATATTAAACTCTTTACCATTATAATTTTATACTTACACTGGGTTAAATTAATTTCTGACAATCATTTCAGGAATAAAACTACTGAGCGACGATCTTTCCTTATTGTTAACATACTGTGTTAAATACTTTCATATTTCGGTATCCATTTCTTTAACCATTGATGAAAAATTAAAATATTAAATTTCGTCGGCAGTATTTCTGTTTACTCTTAAATACAATAATTCTTTTTTCTTGAATTTAGAGACACTTTAATCGCATGTTACACTAATTCAGCATTCTACTTTTATATATAAACATTATTTACATTAAACATTCCTCATATTAACACAGCGTTAGACCTATCGAGCGCGTCTCACTATTTAATTCAAAACGATGANTTTTCTAAGTTAGCCTTGAAGCAGCGAAAAAATAATTGAGCTAAAAATAAAATTTTACTGAAATATTTAGTGAAAAATCTTCAATCTATGAATTAGTTTTTATGATATAATTATTAAGCGATTATTACTACGATTACTGATTTAAAAACAATGAATGAAATGAAACGAAAAAGTCGTTCTATCCATCTTATTTTGTACTCTCTGTGCTGGTCAATCTATTTGCCTAGTTCTATAAAAACCTGAGTTGAAAATTAGAGTTTTGTATAATATACACACCCGACGGTTACCGGTAATAATTTCATTGGAAAAACTTCCACGGAAAAAGTGTCACATTTTTGGATAGTAAAAACTTCAGCAGGAAAATAAGTCGCAGCTAATTTCTGGAGTTCAATAATAATACCACAGGAAAACGTTAACTGAATAAAGTTACAATTTTGTCAATACATCACACTAGTATTAGTTGTTATTGTTATTGCTGTATGTAATGCAGTAAGTTTCGTAGTATTTTGATCTTTCCTTACACAGAGATTAGAAGTATACCCTACCTAAACAGGAGGGCGCAATAGAGTTGAGAATAATAGATGATTATTGCATATACTAGATTCTGAAGAGAGACATCATATAGGTATAGAAATTTTCAATAACGACATATTATGCTAAAGGAAAATTATTCATACCCAAATACTTGGAATAAGAGATAGAGGGGAGGCAGTTTTAAAAAGCTGACGTTAGCAGTGAACTTCCTTGTAGTTACTTAAGATTAATTAATTAAGATCACTCGACGAAACAAATGGAAACAGTTTATAAGGCAGATGGGGAGGAGGGATGGGCGTGATGCTTATGTATACGAATTGTCAAAGTGATTAGTGTCAAGCCACATGTATCGTCGAGTCGACGACGAATAAATTCTTTTAATGTTTGGACAGTCATCTATTGGATGGGAAATAACCGATGTAAAGATATGGTATTTGTATTTTATCAGAGGTGTATTTTTGTATTGAGAGGTATGGAGATATGTATTTCTTATGTCCTTACTTTCGATTTAGGGCAAATGCCGGGCAGAAAAATAAAATGTTCACTCCCCTCAGCATATATAAAGAGGATCCATTGTAAACAGAAGTAAATTAGTAAAAAACATGTTTTAGATTTTATGGGAAATGTATTAGTTGTAAAAGAGGTATCTGTGTTATATAACTGTATTGTTTTAGCTAAGGGATATTTGTATGGTAAAAGTGTAATATTGTAGCAAGATGATATATTTTCTTTCATATCAATAACATTCTAACAGTTCAACATTGTATTCAATTAGTAACAATCTAATATTTTCAGGAAGTGTTGCATAAAGTGTGCNCATCAATAGAAAAAATGGAGGAAGAGGGCTGAAAGACATTCAGATGCTTCATAACAAACAAATAGTAAACTTAAGAAATTATTTCCATAACAAATACACCTCACTAAACCGCGCTATAGTCAAAGCAGACAAACAATATACTCCGCTAAACCTGAAAGAAGAGCAGAATCCACAATCTATACAAACAAACATAGAAGAGCAGAAGAAAGAAAATTGGTCTAAGAAGATACTGCATGGTCATCATTACAGTATTGTGCAGAACCCGATCATAGATAAAACACTTTCATATAAATGGCTAAAAATTGGACATCTATTCCCTGAGACAGAAGGATTTCTACTAGCAATTCAAGATAACATAATAGCCACAAGGAACTATAGAAAACACATACCTATTAAAGGAAGCATTAGGTACAGATATGTGCAGAAAATGATCAATATAAAGAAACAATAGACCATATAACAGGAGGATGCAGACTGCTGGCTGGAACAGGGTATACAGAGAGGCACAACATAGCAGCAAAAATAATTCATCAGGAGCTTGCATTTAAGTACCAATTGACAGAAACACGTATACCCTATTTTAGATACGAAGCTAAAAATCTACTAGAAAGTAATGAGTACAAACTTTATTGGGACCGAACAATATATACCGACAAAACAGTTATCCACAACAGACCAGACCTCACCCTTATTGATAAAGGAGCAAAGAAAACACACTTAATTGACATAGCCATCCCCAATGACGTCAATATCCAAAATAAAGAAGAAGAAAAAATTTCCAAATACACCCCTTTAGCACAGGAAATAAAGCAGCTCTGGAAACAAGAAACAGTAACAATAGTGCCAATAGTTGTGTCAGTTACCGGCATTACATCCAAAAATTTTTATACACACCTAGAAAAACTAAATATTAATAAGAACATCCACTCAAACATCCAAAAGGCAGTCATACTTAAAACAACTTCAATAGTACGAAAATTCCTAGGAACGCAATAGAGAGGTATTTGACTTGATTAAGACCCGTCAAAGAACCGACTTTAGTCCACAAATGTGAGATAAATCAAATAATAATAATAATGCGAAATGTTATAAATGTTTGTAAGGACGAATCAAAACACTCCGTAGAGAGTAAAGGACTGTTGGTGAGCAGTTGGAGTTTTATTATCCATATCGCCCTTTCCTATCTGGACTTACCATATCGAATATCGCTTGATAGAATGTTGAAAATTTCTCATTTTAGCGTACTTCTCACAGTATTTTTTCGGTTATCCGTACTACCAGTAAACGTTGACAATTTCTAAGTCAATCGATATTGCTTTCATTATGCTGGCCATCATCCCCTTCTTTGATTTTGCGGATTAATAATAAATTAAAACTTTAACATTATAATATTTTACCTAAAGAAACTTGTTAAAGTATGTACTTTGTGCACTTTCATAAGATGACTCGTTACTCTTTGCTCGGACGTATATTATGTAACAATCTTACGTAAATCACTTTACCGACATATGAGTACTCATCAAATACGATATTCTGTGATCAAAAATGATGATATTTAATTCTAAATGCATTCTTAATAGGCCTATCTTCTTCTTGTCATGTATTTCCTTATATAACGTGAAAAATTTCAAGCCGAGTCGATGTGTTAACCCTAAAAAATAGGAGAATTCGACAGCTAACTTTTGTATTAAAAAAGGCGCAGTAACAGTGCTGATGATGTCTTGTTTCTTTCTTTCTGACTTTTCTCCTGTGACTTTTTTCCTACTTCTCTTGCTGCGTTGTATTTCTAATTACTAAAGACCCGGGCATACTTGATTTCATCCCCGGAAAGACCCGGAGTTGAACCCCGTAGCTAAAAATGTTTCCGTAAGATTGCACGCGATTTTTCATTTTCGAGAGTGCAAGCTTTCTTTCTTCATTAATTAAAATACATAAATTGGAACGGATTTCAATCAAACGTTGTTCATTCGAAGGTTATATATGCAACTAATCTTATTTATGCCATGTTTACACGTTTTAGCGTCCACTTTTTTAATAATTTTGCTTTTATTTCGAAATTTAACGGAATTTTTCTGCTTTTTCTGCACTTGCTACGGAAACCGTCATTGTTGCCTCGTATGAATAAACAAGCATTAGAAAGAAGGGGTGAAATAATGACATTGTTTTCTATTTAATATATTTAAGCGTCTGTAGCAACCAAACGTTCTTTATAGCAAAGTAAATGTTTACAAATAATTTCCTGTTACGTTACGTTTTCCTGATGCGTTGAGAATATAAAAGTAATACGTTTAAGCGATAAAAATGAGGTTCAGTTATTCTCATTGTGTTCAAACATTCTTCCTAATTAATTTGGAAGAAACTTTAGAAGAATATATGGAATAAGACGACATTCTTCATATCAATATTTCAACATTGAAGAATTATTAGCTGAATCCAAAGAGCGTAAGTAAATGTGACGATATCAAATCAAAAGTACTTCACAGTGTTGGTAAAAAATAATATACTTTAATAGTTTAAGATTGAAATTAACTTTTCTTAAATAAATGATGATTTACAGTGACTTTGATGTTCTTAAATTAAAATCAAGAACTGTATAAATCAGGAATGTCGATTTGGCTCTGGGCAATATTTGGAATGCTTCTAACCAAATGTAAATGAATGTAAGTATAATTAGCTATTTTAAATCAAAACTGCTTATAAATGTTTTCAGTGAATCAAAACGCATGAAACGTTAGATATCGAAATTTAGGTAAATTGATATTGCTTAAAATATATAATGGTTTTCATTACCTTCGATATTGCTGTCCGAAAGTTAAAATGAAGAAATCAAGAATTATTGGGAAAAACGTTATGTATAGTAAAAATAATTAGTATGTGCGAAAAATCGACAAAAGTGATATTTGCTAATTCCTCATGAATTGAAACGTTTTCGAAAATTATCTTGGTAAACATGAATTTTAGTGTACTAAACTAAGGTTAACCTAAATTTATGTGGCTTTTCAAATATCATGTACGCAAATATCACCCGGACTCATCTTTTAGCTCAAGATTTTTTATAACAGTGTTTTCATTTTTGTATCGCTTAAGCGAATTAATTATCTGTTTAGCTCCACTAACTCATTGTTAATCTTGAAACTCGCAGTCTTTGAAATTAAAAAATACCGTGATGAGATAAAAAAGTATTGATATAACGATATAGTTGATGATTATTAATTGCTTTGGAAAAAGATGTGATTAAACGAATCGTTAATTATGTTTGATAATTCAAAAAAGACATAATGAAATTATTAATTGTATGGAGATACGTTTCTTAAAATATAAAATAGTCACAAGCGTTTAAGTTTTCGCAGATATTATGCACAATGCGCGCAAATATTTGTGCGGGATCAGCTAGTTAATATAAAAGTAGAATGCTGAAATGGTGTACCATGTTATTTAAAGGTTTCAAATTCAAGAAAGAAAGAATTTATCTATGTAATATATATTTAAGAGTAAAACGGAAACACTGCCGACGAGTAGTAGTAGAGAAAGACTGCCGCTTAGTAGTTTTATTGCAGAAATTAATTTAACATTGTGTTAACCAGTGAAACGTACTCAATTGTTCTAGCGCTTAATCGTCGTCGCGCTCAGTTGTCGCGCACTCAGTTGTCGGGACTCGCTTGAATATGCGACGGGTGTATGGGATCCAGTCTTTGAAACGTGTACCCGCGCATTCGAGAAAACGTAGCGCAATGACACGATTTGTTAAAAAAATGCTCCAATTAAAAAGCAAGCGTTACGAAAATGCTCTGATATGCAGGTTGGGAATCCTTGAAAGAGAGGAAATTAGAAGATACGCTGAGATTCCTTGGTAAACTCAGGGAAAGTACATTAGCAGAAGACATAATCTGTGTTATGCAACCCCCTGCTATTTCGGCCGATCCGACAATGTGCGTAAAATAAGACAGATAGATGCGAGTGCAAGTCGTTTTAAGGACTCATTCTTTCCACGAACTACACACCACAACAATAAGTTGAAGAGGTAACTCGAACGATTGGTGTTTACACTCCTTCCACATGCCAAAAGACGGCTTGCAGGGTATTTTTGTAGTTGTAGATATAGCCATAGGTGAATTCAGTGAGTGGGGAGGCAAAAGGGGATATCGCCCCCCCCCCTTACTTGATGACTTTGTAGTACTAGCAATTTGCATAGGATCTGATAACGAACTTGAATTAAACTGAGATTGTGATGCTTTTCCTCCATCGCTATACATCTACTACATTTTAAAAGTTATTTGGAGTTGAGCTAATAGGAAATTCTCTTAAATCGCCCCCTCCCCTTAGCAAGATCGTCCCCACCACTCACCCTATTCGTATGTTTCTATATAGCTCCGCTCATGATTCTAAGGAATGTATATTTCTTGCCGACGCTATGTAGATTATCAAGATAACTTACCAACATATTGGAATTAATGTTATAGTGACGACATGTGGGAGAAATGATCAGCATTGCTACTTCAGGTTTGGAGCTGCTTTATTTTACGTAAGGGTGATCTGAACTATCAGTTGGGCGGTAGCGTTGGCCGGTAGTTCGGGGAGAGGCTAATGGGGTTCCCCATTGGGTACATACTTCTAAAGGAGGTGCACTCTGGATCGTCCGTGGAGCGATGGATGGCTGGTATCTGCTAACGCCACCGAATCTACCGGGGAGGGGAGAGTCTTCCGCAGTCCGCGCGGACCTCACGAGATGACTGGGGATTGAACTTCCTCAGTCCGCGAGGACCAAACGAGTCGACCAGAGGGTAGGGAGGTATTCTCCTAGATCTCCAAAATACACTGTCTTATATACCGATTTTTTGGGAGGAAGGGTGGTGGTGAGGGTTGCTTGGGGCGCATCTATGCACCACGTGCATGACTCGTGCACCTCACGTGGGTGGGTCAAACCCTCTACCCATTTACTCTTCCTGGACTGACCTTCGCCTAGAACTAGTAGGGTTGACCACCCTCGCGGACGGAAACGCGAGGGTGGGTCATACCCTTCCACTCCTTCCTTCCCTCGCTTTGCCCAACGCTACCGCTTTACTTGGAAATGACAGTAAAGGCATTCTGTGAAACCGCGTTCCAACATCACCTGAAACCGCCTTCCAACATTAATATCTTCTTAAAATCCATATGTATGTATATCGTTATTACAAAGGAAAGAAATGTGATTCAGCTGTAAGACGGAGGTATATAGGTAAGACTAGGAAAAGAGTTGTGCAAATAGTTGCTAAAGAATATTAAGGATGGTAATAGTGCTGCCCAATTTCTAGCAAAAATAAGAAAAAGCATTCAGCTGGAAAAAGATAGAAATGTTGGTGAACTACCTTTATATGGTAATTCTTGGTTATTTATTGATACATCTAAGGAATAATTGATATTAGCTATTATAATTTCCGCCAAACTGGCTCAGAAAATTTCTCAAAATATATTATTTTCTTAAAGCGTTGACATGCACGCACCTTAGAGATTAAAGGGATTTAAGCTTACTTATGATACGATGACTATCGGAATACAAATGACGTGAACTTGTTCCATAAAGTCATCGCATTATGAAATCTTCATGCTGCGAAAACTTTCATACGAGATTAAGTTTACTTACTTGACCTGCGATAGAGTAAAATGCTAAAAGTATAAGTCTGAGCGGCCATTTTGCTTTATACGCTCGATGAGTCCAAAGGCGGTGGGCCCCAGCTGTGACTCCGATACCAGAAAGCACTCCAACAGTGATCCCTGGAAGAGATAATTTGAAATCGTAGAATTTGTAATAGATTACTAAATGCATAGGAGCAGAAACTGAGATAACAAAAATGTTGCATTTTCAACTCTATTTCATCATTCTTTAACGTAAATAGCGCTGGTTTTCACCTTATCACCCAAGATGGGTATGAGGAAACGGTTCACAAAAACTACACATAGAAAGTCCATTCAAGAAGCTGCGAAGCACGAAATTGCACAGCATCAGATAAGAAGAAATTGAAAACAATGGAAATGCCGTGAAGCAAAAGAATGGCGGAAAAAATTGGATCGAGTGACTAATGATGAAGTCTTTCGAAGAGTGAATGAAATTAACTGGAATTAGAAGGCGAGAAAAATAATCGGACTCATACTGAAGGATGATAATATCCTGAATATAGAGAAAGCAATTCTCGGATGAGTAACGAATGACGACAATGACGCAGCACTTGCTCGACTATGATTGATTCAAACAGCTTAAACCCATCAAATTTCGTTGCTTGAAAAAATCATATTTTGAGCACCACTCCTCATTTTTATGTCGTAATTTATTCTTTTCATTTTTTTTTCGTTAAAGCGTATTATTGTTTCTTATTATTGCAATTTATTAAGCCAGTAAAATCAGTTTACTTGCTCGTATTTTTCTCAGTAAAATACTCAGAAGTAAACAGTGAGAGAGAATTCCTCAAGTATTTACCATTCGGATGTTTGCTTAAAAATTGACGCGATTCGTTTTTCACGGAGAAAGCCAATAAAAATATTATTTAGCATCTTATCTTAGATGTGGTTTTTAACATGTTAATTGATGCTTTGCTTAAGGAGAGCACATATTTCCGGCTGGGCAGCTCTCAAAGAAACTTGGTAGTTGGATATACTTCGAGTTAAGAATAACGAATTATCTCCCGAATGGGGTTTTATGAGCAATAATTTTCCCGGAAAATTACCTTAAAGTATATCAATAACAGTGAATTAATTAAGCACCGACAGGAAAAATGGGTGGGTCAAATATTGAGAGTAGAGGGATGCTGGAGATTCTAATGTATGGCAGAATACAAGGGAAAATACAAATGGGAAGACCAAGGCAAAAGATGTTAGATGACATAAAGGGTGGGGTTAATCACAAAGATACAAAAGAAATGGCTCTAAATAGGAATTATTAAGGCACGTGAGCCTACCGAAAGGTAGAACACTTATTTATGTCTATCAATAACCTCATCATTTTACTACGGAGATATTGTCTACCAAAATCTATCCAGTGAACTAACGCTTAAGCTGCAACGAGCTAGAAATGCAACCGTGAGATTAATTTTTAACTTAAGAAAATGACTTATCCTGGTTAAATCTTTATTCTCGTAGAAAACTGCACATTCTCTGTTCATTATATAATATCCTACACGCAGACACTCCCGAATACATTGCTAGAGAGTTCGTGAGATTAGATTCGATGCACAATCGGGACACAAAAGCATGCAAAAAACTGCTCATCCCTCATCACTGAACTGGAACATTCCACAACTCTTATGTTATGATTGCAATAAAGCTATGTAATTCTCTTCCTTCTGATATAAAGTTCTCGGTGTCTTGTCACTCTTTCAAGCGTAAATGTCTTATTTATCTTCAGATGAATACATCTTCAATATAAGATGCTACACCACTCCATGAAACTTGATTCGAAAGATGCGTTTCATCTGTTAGAGCATAATCTCACTCTGATTGTCATACAGTCCTGGTTATACCTGATTCCCTCGCGTCGGGTAAACACTGTCATATGTTGTAAGAAAATGCCCACTGTCTAATAGCTCCTTCTATTTCTTTTGTTTCTGCTTCTTTCCTTCAACTCACAAAATACTTTCTCTGTACATAAATCTGAATAGCTTTTGTTTTTTATATGTAAATAGAAAATATTTAATTTTGTATGTAATTTTACTGCATCATTTGCATTAATTTGGCTATTTCATGCATATTTTATTAATTTTTGATTGAGAAATTGACGTAACCGCCAGTGAAATTTTAAATGTCTGTATGTATTGTGTACTTCCAGCTTCTTACTCCTCATTAATTTGTTACTATTGCAATATTCCTTGATTCTTCGATGTGTCATTGTTTCTTTTCTTCCTTATTGCTTGATTATTTTTTTCTGTTATTTTCACTCATTTTTACTTTACGTAAATTCAACGTCTCTTATTTTCTGTATAAATGTGCATTTATTGTTTTATTTCAGGCATGTTGCTGACAGTTTCCTTATTTCTCCACCTTCTTATCAAATTTTGGTTGCTACTGCCAGTAGACTTTCGCAGGTTCTTCACGCCCTGTTCTATTGGGCGTATTCCTGCAGTGATCTATTTTTCTTAGGCTCAGACTTAAGTTTTAATCTACATAATATTTCCTTTCTTTTGTTTATCTCTCTTTTTTGTATCTCCTAAACGCTATCTTTTTCTTTCAAATATTCAACGACAATGGGATACAAGTTATCTACATCTACATCTACATAAGCACCCTGCAAGCCGCCTTTCGGCGTGTGGCAGGGGGTGCAAGCACCATGACTCTACTTCACTAATCGATTGCTTTCGCGTATCGTTCGCGGAAAAAATGAATTTTTGAATCGACTTGTTCTAGCATATCTTTCTCTGATTTTCCTCAGAGTATCAGAACGGCCTATGAAACATGAGGGACGCATTATGTCAGCTACATCCTCTATGAACGTGCTTTCTCTAAATTTATTAAGTAGAGTTATCCTTTGTTTAGGCCTTCTATATTCTAAAGATTCCCATCCCGCGTCCTGAAGCATTTGCGTAACACTCACTGACTTTTCGTAACAATTCTTTACAAAACGTATCGCCTTTCGCTTTCCAGCAGGGTCTTATACACTACACGCATATTCCAGGTGTGGCCTGACCAATATAACATCGCTCACGGACTTTTTCTTCGCTTCTACCGACAAATGTTATATGGGACTAAGTCTCAATCACCCCCTTCAATTAAGACGTTTTATTATTATTGTTATTGTAAATTTAGGGCAGCCAATTAAGATCCATAGCCGCAACCACAGACATGAATAAGTTACCTACTTTTTGGCGTATTGAGATCTTAAACCATACACCAGAAAAAATCAAATATCTGACCCTGCTGGCTACTAGAAGTGCCAATTTAAAAAAAAGTGATGAACTTTCCGGAAAGACATAGGATAATAACCAAAGGTATCGTTAGAAGTTGACGGACAGACGGACGGACAGACATTTGCTTTTTATATACATGATTTAAAGCTATACTTGGCGTGTCCGTCATTTTAGGTCTGCAGGAAAAGTAGCGGTTTAAGCAGAAAGTATTTGTAAAAATATACAATTATATGTGTATCTCAATCATTCATTCAAAACACTGGTTAAAAAAATTACTCTATTACAGCAAGATGTAAAATATATGAAGTCTTACTCATTCAGTGATTTCGAAACGAAAACTTTATACACATTAAATCATCTAACCATTATTTTATATTGATATTTAGATAGTCACCATGATTGAAATAATGATAATGAAACGAATTTATTAGAACGAAATAAAGACCACAAGGTCTCCTCTTACATCAAAGCCTTCGTCGATTAAAATTTAAGACGAAGATAACTTGAAAAAGTGTACAGAGTAAAAGTAATTAGTGGGTTGAAATCTAAGTATGCACATAGGAAAGATTCACCACAGCATTATTAACACACGCAAGGAATTTTTAACTGGGCAATTTTATTACTGATGGTTATCTTCTTCATTTCCTGTTTTTTAGCCCGATTTACTTATCCTTGGAAAACCTTTCATGGGAGGAGCATTTTCAATGGACCAAAATGAAAGGCTTTTCATACAAAAACAGCCGGAAATTTGCGGAGACAAACAACGCAAGGTTCAGAGTGATGCAGCATTTCAATGTTGATTGTTTAAATAACCTAGTTTTGATTCGTGGCTTCGAGGCGGTCCACGTACTGCGCTAATTTATTTTGACCTTACTGGAAGTGGATGGATTTCCATTTGTAATCTTAGCTCATACTTATCATTATCACGAGTTCCGCGTTACCGTGTTTTAACGATGAGTGCATAGCGAAGCCTTCTTCCGCCTTCAGATTTTGTCAGCCCTTGTTTTATTTCGTGAATAATAGATTTGATAAAATTCTAAAAAAATTACCCAATAATTGCCTTTCAATCCGAGAGAATCTAACCGGGAACCGAACCCAGGACTGCTTCCATCAAAGGTCCACGCTCTACCAATTAGGCTATCCGTGCGCCAGTACTTTATATAGCAAAAGTTATAATACAAAAGATAAGATTATAGTACTATTGAAATACTAGATCAAAGTAAGTAGTAGATTAAAGTCACTTGAGTTACTAGTAGTTACTAGAGTTATAAAGTAGTGGATCAAAGTTCCTGAATTTTGGAAAGAGCGGAACCGTAGATTCATTCATTAAATTTACTTGTAAATAAAGACGTTCAATTTATTTTGAGGTATTAAGCATTTCTCTGAGGTATTTGCTGGTTATATATTACATCCAGTGGATTTCCTCTGCATGAACAATAACTTTCTATGTCAGTTTTCCGTTTTTATGCTACCATAATAATGAACAGGACACTAAACGTGTATAAGTAAACGTGCTAGAGTGTATACGCGCCCAATGATAAGGTATCTGGCCTATGAACGTGAGATGTTAAGTTCTCAATTTTTATCATGAAGTTATTTATCAAATTATAGATAAGGCATTTAATTTAGAGATTAACATGTATGGACCTTCTTGCAAAGAAAATACGTACCCCAAGCCAGCAGAAGTGGTTTCCTTTCGAAAAAAGAGCAGCACAATGCATAAAAAGCAATTATGTGGAAGATGCCGATGAGGAAGACATTTCTCCAAACAATCGGTTGAATGTATTCGCTCTGAGGCTTGGTTCTGTCCATCTTAGTTTCTGACATTGCCCTCTGCTTCTGAAATTCCAAAACAATTGGAAACGAATTATTCACAAACAGACTTACATATAAACTCTCTCATAATAGCTACTAATTCTTTGATTATGACTTTTGATTTCTTTATCTCTACACAATAGGGAGAGAAGTATGTATTGTCAGGGCCGGCGTGTCAAAAATTGCCGCCTGAGGCGAGCGCAGTTTATTATTGCTATCACTCTTTCGGCGAAGTTAGGCCGAAATGGACTCTCATACCTAACCTCTGAAGTTTTTATATGACAATTTTAATTAAAGTAACTTACATCTTGAAATATGATTCAATACATAGAAACAAACTAATGATAGAAATAATATGATAGATACTAAGTAATGGACATACTAGTAGATTAATAATACAAATTAACAGGTACAATGTATACCGGCCTTCGAAAATTAACAGAAAAATGGAGTAACAAGGAAACATAAATATAAATCAGTAAGATAAATTATACTGTTATGTTTCAATAATCAAATAATAAAAATCTTTAAATATTAATAAGAGAAATATCGTATAAATTGTACTTTACGAAATTTTAATTGGTGAAGTCGTCTATTTTATCTTCAAAATTCAAATTAGTCGCAACATCAAGCTCGATAGGCAATATATCTAGTTCTGCCAATCTATACTGTGAATTGTAAAACTCAAACTTTTTGATTATTTTCAATTTCGAGAGAGATATTTTCCAGTGGAAACGGTCACAAGAAAGAAAAGAACAAGTTAACAGAATTATGAGCGAAATGAAAATATCTGGAAAAATTTCTACTGAATAGTTTTAACTATGTTATTGAAAACATTTGACGATGTAATTCCACTGTTTACACACATATAAAATTAAAATTACAGCGTACACATTAAAAGGGGTATGTTACCTTTCAATGGCATTTGCAAATTTTGGCATTTAGCTCTACAAATTTCTGAACCGGTATGGAACAAAGGTGGGGTCGTACAAAATTCAAATAATCGATTATGTGTTTCTAGCTGAGTGAATCGCTCCTTGGCAGAATTGATACAAAAATCTACCGACTCAAAAATTCGACTTTGAATTTTTCGAAGGATCTACGATCGGTTGGTCTTTTCCATCGTATGCAAGAAATTCCTTTTCGTCGAATTTTACACAGAGGTTCAAATTCTGTTGATATTTCCATTGTCAGAGCAGGTTTTTGGCAGAATTGAGCCTTTAACAGAAAAAAATAAATAACTATGGCTTTATAAAATTTTAGTATCCTCTTTTATCCCCATGATGCAATATTAACTTTGGGTGTAACATCGTACCAAGCAACAACACTACAAAATATTTAAAGCTTGAAAATTGGCCTGACAATGATTTTCTTCTGTAGTAGTATTTAGATTTAGATTTATACCCTGCAAGCCGTCAGTGGCGCATGGCAGGGGGTGTTGCAACACCAAAGACCTAACCTAATCCATCGTGTTTGCATCTCTAATGCTCTGTGGAAAGAACGACCAGAAGTAAAAATCTGTTTTAACGATTACTTCTTTGTAACGCTTGGTAGTCGCCTCTCGGAGATCGCGCTCGCTGTTTACCGGAATAACTATGTCTTCCACTTCATCTAAAAATTCTGAATCGATGAATTTGTCGAAGAGCTTTCGTCTATAATCCGATCTTCTCATTTGGAGCGAATTCCACCCGAGGGATTTTATCATAGCCGTAACGCTACTGTCGAACCTGAACCTACTATTGACGAAACGAGCTGCTCTACGTTGGACCATCTCTATATCTGAAACTAACCCTACTTCATGTGGATCCCAAACCGCGCAGCAGTATTCGAGACGAGGCCTAATGAGGGAAAAATAAGCAATTTCTTTGACTTTTGATGGACATCCTCTCAGTGTTCTACTTGTGAATCTCTGCATTCTATTTGCTTTTCCTATAAAAATTATTTATAAATATTGCTAAAAGTGCATCAATAGCTGATGTCATTTCGCACGTAGGCCCCCAATGGGACTCAAACCCACGACCGCTTATTTTTTTATTTTTAATTTCTACCAGAGCATCATAAATTTCTCACAATCGATACTTTTATGGCTTAAAGGTGTCCAATCGATTTTCCCATAGCGAAAAACTAACTCTTTTTAAACTCAATGTTGTTGCATAATTTAATTTTCAGTTTTAATACCCAACTTTTCTAGTTCTTGGATTATTGCTTCCGCTAATCCAGCTCAAGTGGTTACCTACAGATGAAAATGCAAAAAAAATATTCTTTAGGAGGATATTCTGTTCTTCGGTCAAAATGCGAATCACGAGAGACCTTTTTCTCAACCCTGCTAATCTCGAGGAAGCAATCGAATTTTAAGATATTATTATGTTATTTGCGTCCTTAATTTTAGTAGCAATAGCATTACGCACTTTTTATGCTCGGACCGTATATTGTTTCTCAGATACGATTAGAAAATGCCGCCGTAGCGCTGGAGTAAAAAGGGAGCCTACAGAAAGATAAGGAAATTCGACAAAAAACTTCCACGCCCATGGGCTCACTGTAACCACTGTATGAATACCATCTAAGAAAAAAAATAATTAGGTTCTTTCCCAATGTTGTAGCGAACTGCTGGCACCACTTTGCCTTTACTCTTTCTGGTTTTTTAGACCTCAATAATGACTCGAGACTCCTTTTTCGTTAATAGAGCTTGATCTGTCACCTTGACCTGCTGGGATTTCTGTAGCAAAACCTCACTACGGCCATTTGTTTTAAGGGAAAGAAAATATTTCCATAGTCAGAAACGAAAATTATCCCGGTGATCTGTATTTCCCTTTCACGTAGGCATACCCTAGACCTTTGTTTATTTTGAAAGAATGTCCACGAAGATGAAAGCGTTATCTATTTGTAATTCTCGTTAAACTTCCAGAAATTTCCAGAAATTCCACAATCAAGAATGTTCCACAGGAGATTATGTACTTGTTTACCCACACTCTTGTTAACCAGTACCTGTTTATCTATTCTTGACTATTTAAACCAGAGTTTAGCCAGACCAGTTTTTAACCAGATGTGGCTCAAGTACCGCATGCAGCCTCTTTAACTACCTACATTTGTGCCCATAGTGACTCGCAAGAGAATTTTTTATGTCATGCGAGACTCCATTTAAGTATTCTTTACTTAAAAGTGAAGTCCCAGAGGAAATAAATATCGATTCTATTCATTATGAATAATATTGACGCTTTATGTCAATGACAACATTTTAATTTCATGTATCACGTAGTAAAATAGACAATACCAGCATCTCACCCTATGATTTGACACCTCATTTGCACGCAAGTCCTTTATTTTTCTCAAATATTGCACTCTTGCCATTATGGTTCGCTATCCCTGGTCTAGGGGTATCATTACCCCTAGACCTAGGAGAGGTGCCGGATTCAAGTTCCGGATGAGCCCAAATACTTTTTTTAACATTCGTGTCCATATTCGTTACACGTGGGTGGGCATTCAAGAAACTCGGCTTTGTTAAGAAGATTGTTGGTAGGAGCGATGGAAAAGTCGGTGAGCGTTTCTACTTTTAGCTTGTTAGACCCCATCTTAAGTACATATCGTACATACCTATGCATGAAGTGTATGAGACATTACGGAAAAGCATTGCATTCGTGAATTAGAAAAGGTCTTGCGGAAATCCGTGCGTTTTGTTAAGAATTCTTAAGACAAAGCGGTAAGCGTGTTTCCGAGAACATTCTCGATATAAGATGGGAGTCGTAAGAGGAAGGAAAATTGAATTTTAGGGTTTACTTACTCAATGAATTCAGAGACAATACGTTCTCGAAAGATCTATATTATGTGACCATCGTATTTGACAGATCAGTCACTGCGACTAATATTAAGTGGTAGTATTGTTCACAGTGCTTCGGCATCTGAGGTCATTTCGCACGTATGGGCTCTCACTGAGAAACGAACCTGGGACCGCTTTCTCGGAAGACGAACGTGCTGATCATTTGGGCATCTGAGAACCCTAATATTTAGGAAATAAATGCTGGGAGTAGTAACTTCGATAATTCATTTTTTCAGGGGACAGTGGCCGAATAGGGATATAATCTTATGGTGCATTCACTCCATGCAGCATGCCAAAGGGCGAATCGAATGGTATATATGCAGATATAGATTGATAAAGCGAAATACATCATCTGTAATTCCACATAAAATCTTATGAAGAGGATAAATGCTTTGAAGCTTCCGATCCATACAGCTAATGGTAAAACTATGAATCATCATCGCAGTGTTGTCTATTTTTCTTTTGTCTGGATTTACGTAAATCCTCATAGATGTGGTGGAATTACTTCATTATGTTGAATTGTTTCTTCCTCATCATATGACAAGAAGCAGCTTGGTAACGGTTACCAATATAACGCAGTCTTCACAAATACAACACTTGTCTGCAGGGCAGCGTATGAGGAAGCATACACTTGAGAAGGTCTAACTGGCGTAAAGTAGTATCGTTTGCGGACTTTTTATCGCTCCTAGGACTTGACGAAGTCTAGTCTCTCGAAAGTCCGTCCTTGTATTTTCCGGTTGTGTTCTTCATGTTAAATACTTAGTGAGGGTAACTATAAAATACTTCCCCGAATTGTAAGTTTATTTCTCTAGAATCGTTAGAATGAACCTCAAGTACAGATTTTCTTTGCCGAGAAATTTAACATTCTAGCTATAGTGAGCTCTAATTGCCGACTATAGCTTTGTATTAAAATTACCCAAGTCCACAGGTTGTATTATGCCATCATATTTGCTTGATAAAAGTAACCATACCGAACAGCCATTCTAACTAATTAGTCTAACAAACTAACCTAAAAACTAACAAGAAGTAATAAAACTAACGATGTGGACAACCAAACCAACTCTCTAACAGAACTAGCCTCAAATAGAACTTAAATAGTTACTGTGAAGTGGATTCACAAGTGTAAATTACCTGGCCGTGAAGTGTGAGCAATGCAGTTTTATAATCTAAGAGAGTGTTTACTGTAAGTGTTTAGGTTGTGGGTCCACCTCACTGCTAAATTGCATAGGTACACAAGAATGTGCCTTTTGAAGCTCGTCCTTCAAGAAGAGACAAATTGGAGATATATCCATTAAAACAATCTGCAACCCTTAACAAGGATGAAAGAGTTCCTGTGTCTTCGAGCAAAACCAGAAATCATGAAGGAATTGTGGAAGAGGACATTGGAGGAATAAAGCTGATTTTATTCTTCATGCCAAACAGGAGTGAATTTTTGCAAAAAAAATGATCAAGGAATCGAAATCTGTCCTCAAAGACCTTAGTTTTTCCACAATAGAATTGGGAAAACATTCAAACATACCTTAATCCAATAATTTGCATTTTTAGTTGCTTAGCATGAAGACAGACATGTTGGAAAACAAGTTGATGTAAGTCATCTATCAGCTAATCATAATAAAGTAGTTAAAAATCAACTGAGAAAGATGCCTCAAGTATTTTTCCTATCACACTCATTCAAGAAACAGCTGGGGGGCCACAATATTCCTGTGATACCATCCATAAATCAATACTTGTTAAGAGTATCAGTGCTAAAGAGAATTTTGGTTTTCAAGAAAATAATAGCCTACAAAACCATTTCAGAAAAATTCAAAATTTTTAGATAACAGCTGAAAATTAATCAACAAATGAGGTTTAAAATTTTCTGCTCCACAAAAATCTAACGATTTAAATATTCATGCAGATGAATACTTCACAAAATGTTGCAACTGTAGTGATTGACCAAGAATAAGGCCAATGAGTTTCATTTCAATTTCATTTTGTACGGGATGGCCAAATATCCATTTAAAATGACCATAATACCATAATAATCATGGTAGTGTATGAACAAGTTTTAATCTATTATTGTGTAGAACTCAATACTCATAATTTACCTTTCTATTCCTGTTTTCTTTGATCTTAAACATTTTCTATCTTCTTCCTCTACTCTGATCAAGACCACTTTAGGTGACATTACATCTTAAAATATTCCTTTTGGGAGCTATTTTAACAATGAAGGCCCAAGTATATAAATAATGCAGCAACACATTTTGTTGTCATAACTGATAATACTAGCATAGGATATTGAAAAATCAAAGATCAAACAAAATGAACTATAGCTGTATATGATACTCAGTAAATTCAATAATTGTTTAAACAAGTTTTACTTACCATGTTAACAAATACACAGAGTGGTTTAAGGGGTCCTTTCCAAAAAGGACTAAGTGGAAACAAAAAGGACTATACTAGATATATAAGATGAAGATCAAGTATGAGATAAGAAAGCATTCCAATTTTTATAAGAGAATCTGACTTGTTAGGTTCCAAATATAACATTAGATAAATGTGAATCCCTGGTGTCAGCTGTCATGAAAAATGTTTGTTGATTATCAATTTATAAAAACTTTGATATTTTTAACTTAAGAAAACAAACATTCTAAGAGGACTAAACATTATCTTCCTTTTGTCCAATGATAGCCAGGTCCTTGATTAGAAAACAATCCTGGAAACTCATGGACTGTTACCTTGCTTTCTTGATTCAAATTGCTGAAATAAGGGCAATTCTTATGCAATATTCATCTGTAAGTCAAATTGCATACAAGAAAAAGCATAGTGTAAAGGAGGATTTTCTAATGTAACCTAAATCCATCACATATTGATTAGGACAGACTCCTCATTGTTAGAAAAGTAGAAGAAGCATCAGGGCTCTCAGGGGTGAGGAGACTTGCATTATGTTTACTTTTACTATTAAAGCAGAAATGTTGGAGGATGGTGGTCATTCATATGTTGTTGCATTTAATATAGAATCAAAATAGTAATATAGACTAACAATATTGGTCCCTCAATCTGAATGATTGACCATAAAGTAATGGGACATATCAGAAAAGTAATTTAAAATACCCTTCAGTAAATTTATACATCTCTCTCAATATATGTAATCTTGTAAGATGAAGCTGTCAAAATATCTACATAAATTCCAATATTTGTGTTGAGTATAAGATATTAGAAATTGTTTCCAAAGCTGAGGGAAAATTGTGCACTTATATGAAGAATCAACCATATTGAGTCCTCTAATGATATACTCATCTCAGACACACAATGATGTTCTTAGTAAGTGGAAATCCAATACCAGCTCTCAGAAAGATTCAAGAATGTAAAATAGTGTTATTAAGTATGATGCAATACAAAAACACAGGAGGAAAAATAGACACCTACACTTAAGAGAGTTCAGATCATGACCAATGTCACTATAAATAAGCAACCACAGCATGTGATTTAGTGTTTCACAATATTTTAAGTACCAATTATCAAAAAAATTGAATTTTGGCATCGTCCTTCAGATTAAACTGAAAAAATATTGTAATAATCTAATCTAATCTCTTTACTCATACCAAAGTATAATAGCCTGTAAAATTAAGATTTTGATCTTAAACATCATGAATTATATCTTTCTCAATCCTTATTTCTGGAAAGTATGAATTTAGAAAACATCTACAAGTTATGATGATTAAGTTGATGTAAATCCACCAGAATAACCATTATGGTATTGAATAGTTAGAAAGAAACCTAGGCTTAAGTTATCTCGAGAAATAGAAATCGAAGAAAGAAATTTTTGGGGTTGACCCATACAACAATAATGTGATATATCAGAATATTACTAAATGGGTAAAGAAACTGTAAAAATGGGCAGCATACAGTTCTCCTTGTAAAGTAATTAGGCTTTAAATGATGATAATATGTCACCAATCCTTCAAATTCTTAACTGGAAGTATAAAATCATGAAATGTCATCTCATTGATTACTAAACAAATTTTACAAATTCTACTGGATCATATCAGTATAGCTAGCGGTATACAGATGACATTTCATACTTCATCACTTTGTATTTAAAGTTGCATTTGAAATAACCATACTGTCCTTCAATGGGAATTTTAATCACACTGCTGTAGATAATATGATGATTTTGGCAGTATGAAAAAATAGATTCATAGAAATAAGCTGCTAATAAAACCTCAAGAATCCTGTTACAATTCTATTTTCTTATGCTATGCAAAGGATAACAAAATTAGGCATGTTCATTCATACTTGCTTATTTCAGCACTCTGTGCAATATGAATGAAGAATTATTAAATTGTGAAATTATGAATGCTATTAATTAAAAATAAGGCATTGTGAAAAAAAGTCATGGTCAACAATTATCTCAGAGTAATGTTTTTTTCATGGATGTGAATAATGTGTTTACCACAAACATCCAAACTCAAGAAACAAAAAAGGTCTTTGTTTCAGATAATCACATTTGACACTTCATCCCTGCAATTATATTGAAAATGTGATTTGTCTCTTCTTGAATCTATCATTAGGTATGGTTTATCATGGCATTATCACCACGGTGTAAACTAAAAATACTACTTAAACAAAATTAATGTGAGACAAATTGACACCAAGCATGATCAAACCCCTATTTCATTTCCTCAGACATCATACATGTTCCAGAAAGGTAAAAAGACATAAAATGTTATGATTACTAAGTAAATGAATATCCTAAAATAAAGCCTTACTGTACATATAGGAGAAACTTCTGTGAATGCAATACAGAAACATTGTTAGTTGGAAAGGAAGAGAAGAAAAATCCCAGATATACCTATAATCTTAGTCAGAAATTAAAAGATATTTTGGAATAGATATCCAAAATAAAACGAAATCGAGTTAGCCCAGCAGGCATTTCTATCAATATTAGAACATAGTGAGATTTGATAGCCTTAATCATTTTACAGAACAAAAGGCAGAGAAGAAAAAGCTGAGTTGTGCCTAAAATCATAGTCAGAAATTGAAAAATATTTTGGGAAAGATATCCAAAATAAAACACAATTGAGTTAACACAGCAGGCGTTTCTATCAACATTAGAACTTAGTGAGTTTTGATAGCCTAAATTATTCTACAGAACAAAAGGAAGAGAAGAAAAAGCTGAGTTGTGCCTAAAATCTTAATCAGAAATTGAAAAATATTTTGGAAAAGACATCCAAAATAAATCAGAATTGAGTTAACCTGGCAGGAATTTCTAACAACGTAGAGTTCGGTGAGTTTTGATATCCGAAATCATTCTACAGAACAAAACAATATCATGTAGGATGAGAATATTAATGAGAAAACTGACAAAACACACACCTTTTAAAACAGAAACGTCGCGACGTTTCAATTGAAATTCTTACATTATGCATAATACTTATCATATTTGTATTTTATATTTTGTACCTGTGGACAATCCCTTAAAGGGCCATCGTTTAACAATTTTACTACAAAAGAGATGCAACTATATGTGGACTATACGATCTACTTTTATCGAATTTGTGCGACTTTGTTTTATGAATCAACATGAAATAACTTACGTCTCGTAATTAACTATTATTAAAATTCTTTCCTTATCCCTCCAAATACACTCGCGTCGTCCAATATTTATAGCAGTGTTTGATTTTGTCACGAATATAATTCCCTGGTGTCCCCTACATTTTCGTTTGCTCTCCCAAACCACTCCATGGTTATGCCTATGGTAACGTGCCTGGTCTACAAAGTGGAAAGAAGGTAATAAAATATTATTCATGTGGCAGTCATGTAAATTTAGAACGAGATTCACTAACCAAAATAATAGGATGAAATTAATGAATACTAAGTACCTTACGCAGTGTGTAATTTCATCCTTATACGAAGCATTCACCAACAATGAGTTATTACGTCATTCGGTACTGAGCGTCGATGAAGACAAAATGAATCTCAAAATAGAATAGACTGAGAGTATATTATTTCCGATGATGGAGATCCTTAGGGTACACATACCTGATTGTATTGCCGGTTGACAGTGGAAGAATATAATCCCAGACTTGTTGCTGTAAGAAATTCTGCGCAAACTATTTTGCAGATAGCGATCGAACTAAATATTAAGTACTCTCGAAGATCAGGAGCGGCGAAATGTCTCCGATGTCTCCAGAGAGCGATCCAGGAGCAGAATGAGGAAACGATGATTCAGCAACAACACGTAGCTCACGTAGGGTAATTAGAACCTCACGCGCAAAATAAGCTTTCGTTAGCTCCTCAACATCCCTCCTCCATCCTGTTCACCGAATAACCCGAGGTCAGATTCATAGCTCGTAAGGTTAAGATGATTATGCATATTATTAAACTTTTTCCGATGCAAAGTGCTGGGTACTGGCCTGATATACAAGTAACCTTGGCGCAGAAATTAATTTTGGGCTCATGCATTAATATTACGAAATTTCTGAAAATGCAAAATCATTTTATTTTCGATTCCGTCATTCGGCAAATACCGAGGCATGAGGAGAGGGAAGGAGAAGTTCTGGTAATCTTGAAGCTTAAATGAATGTCATACGATTTCTTACTCACCATCTCTAATGATTTTTATTAATTTACTTTCGCTAGTCGGCCTCTCGTGTAAATAATGCCGAAGTTGAATGGGGTACGCGTGGCACTTAAGATTTGCTTAGAAATACTTTATTAGGATTCGACTTTCTGGTAGCCCTTAGTCCTCCTATAAACATGGCTATCGCTGAAAAAATCATTTCGCGATCATACCACGTTTACCTATGCAGTGCAGTATTTACCTTCCCTTGAAATCAAGCCAGGTCGAACACCGTAAAGGAGCGGTATCATAGAAAAATTTAATAGGCAAAACGAAGCCCTATTTTTGTCATTTCGTCATAAATTTGGCCTTGATTTTTATTTCTTGTTATGCAATAGAGCAGTGCATTTCGGAAGCGGATATGTCACAGAGACGACGTATTTGCGGAGTAGTGTTTAGCACACTGTTCATTACGAGAAAGTGAAGAATCGTATCGTCGTCCATTTCAGTTGCTCTACAATTGAGGATTGGTAGGAAAGGGAAGTCAACCAGTGAAAAAGTGTGTATCATGATGTGTGTCGTGCGGTTTTTAGAAATGCATCGCACCGTGGGTGTAATGGAAAGAACCACCACCGCCTATTGAAATGTATCAGTGTTGTCGTTGTGTTCATTCCTAATAGAAAGTCAATCTTTTACATGTTGATTTAAGAGAAAGTTTAAGAGAATTTTAAATGTGAAGCCCAGGCGCAACAGATCATATTTTACATTCTATCTAAATCGTGATCTAGGTAAGTGGTTCAATTGGCATGATAAATTCGTACACTAGTTAGCGGGGAATGTTGCTCTTTTGAATTTTTCCACTAAAATGTTTGGGATTTCTTATTTAAAATACACGGCAGATTTTAGTATCTAAATTCGAAGGAAGAAGGAATTGTTTTATTTTGTCATTGTTAGCTCCCGGATAGCCAAGTGGGCAACGCGTTCACCTTCGGTGAAAGCGGTCCCGGGTTCGATTCCCGGTGGGAGCCTATGTGCGAAATGACCTAAGCTGTCGAAGCACTTTTAACAATACTACTACTACTTTGTCATTGGTTATGAGTAAACTGCAACTTGATTATATCGATTGCCCCTAATGAGTTAATTTAACGCTGAGCAATGTTTCAGAAAATTTCTTTTCGTATTGTTCCTCAGGTGAGCAACTCATGGTTATTAGCCAAGGGTCCACTAGTTGCAGCATGGAGGTGCACCGGAGAATTCCCGAAGGGACCTCATTATGTTTATTCATTTTTGTATGAATTTACATTCTATCGGTCATATTTCGTGATTTAAGGCAGATTTGAAAACAAATTTTTAGAATTAAGCGTAGTCAAAAGATAGATTTTGATCTCAAGAAGTTGGGTCTTATGGATACTATCAACATCGATACGATCTAAATTTATATTTGTACCCCGTAAGCCGCCCTCCGGAGTGAGGCATGTGGTCACATCTATTATATCTATACACCTTATACGTCTATAGGATACAAATTCTGAGGCTAAACGAAAATCCGGCGATTTTTTTGTGTCAAGTCCCCGAGTTTCTCACAAAGGAAAAATGGAGACACCGATCCTAGATATCATGGGTTCGATTCTAGGAGGCCCCAAAAACGGTATTTTTCCCATTTAAAATACATTAAACGCATTTTCAAAAATTCTTTTAGGGTATATTCCGTTAAGATAGAACCTTAAAATTCACGTTATCATTTGAAAAAGTAGATTTCTATCGCATACCGTAAAGATTTTTGCCCTTATGGCCACAGATTCGATGCTAGGAAGCATCAGATTTCGCCCGTAAGGGATATACAGGAAGTCTTATTCAAATTTTTTTCGGGGCACTTACCGAAAAGCGAAATTGCTAAAATTCGGCATACGAAGAGTATTTGTGGTTGTTTAATATCCTATGAACTCCTAAACTGATCCTTGGTTCGACACCGGGACGGATTAAATATTTCTCCTAAAGAAATGTACAGGAAACTCGGATAATATTTTGAGTTACTTTCCGATACGATTTCGCCATCAAACCTGAGTGATAGTCACTAGAGAAATTTTTAAACCGTAATATGAATGGAATTCTATCGGAAGTATACTTGGTTCGATACCAGGACGGATCAAATTTCTCCCATAAGGTTTACACCGGATGGCTTAAAAATTCGTTTTTTAGGACTTTCCAAAAAACCGAGTTGCTAGAATTCGAGAATATCTAATATATAAGATTAAGAACTTCTAAATTGATCATTGGTTCGATGCCAGGGCATGTTAATTTTTAATATATAAGAAATGTATAGGAAATTCGGATTATATTTTGAGCTACTTCCCGTTTCGATTTTGCCTTGATACTTGAATGTTAATTTTTCGAGATGCATCTAAACCGTAATAGGATTGGCCATCTACAGCAAATAGATTGGCGTATGGCAGGGGGTTTATTAACATTTTCTCTAATGATCATAGATGGTACTCCCCAATATGGTGTCGTCTTGAAACCCAACAGATAGAGTTGGATTTTGAGTCACCGCAAGCCATAAGCGGCTTATGGCAGGGGGTGTAGCAATACCTTACCTAATCTATGAGCCTCTCTGATGCTATGGCTTCTGGAAGAGATTCTGTTTTTCTTAATTTTCGCATTTTGTGCGCATATCTCCTAAATTACCCTGGGTTTGATAATAGGACTTAAGGAGGGATTTTCCGAAATTTCTTTTTGCGTTTTCCTAAATCTCCATCTACCATATGTGGTATTTCCCAATAAGTTATATTCTTAAGACTCAAGAGATAGATTTATAAGAAGCCGCAAAAGCCTTTTGTGTTTTTACGTAAGGAGGAGGGATCTGCAGGGGGAGTATAAATACCTCAGCAAAAAAATGCTGTATGATGTTTCCCAATAAGCTGTTGTCTTGAAACCCAAGGGATAGAGTTAGATTAGTATGTCTCCGTCCACTGCCGGTTAAGTATGGTAGGCGGTGTAAGGAAGGCGGTGTATGGCAGGTGGTGTATTTATTCTTTACTTACTGTAACATATGATATTTTCCAAATTGGTGTTCCTTTGAACCTAAGGGATAGATTTAGATTCGTACGTCGTCGCAAGCAGCCATTGGCGTGTGGTAGAGGGTGTGCGTATAATGCATTACCTAATATATCCTATATTAAGCTTGCAGTATGCAAGCAACTTTTACTCGTAATTTAATATAGGTGTTATGTGAATATTAATATTAGGCATTATGTGTACTCACGTCACCTATTCGTGCTTTTATCTTTGAAGCCATACCTATGTATATACATACTTGTCTTGTGGAAGGAATAAATTACCTTTACGACTCAGGAACATGAGTGTATGCATTGAAGAGTCGCCTAGAATATTTATCGCAACTCAATTTAATTAGGATATTGTATTGCGCTCTTCGAAAAGTATAGTAGATTTCGAATAAATGGAAGTCCTAACTGTTTTTCGAACTTTCATCTAATTTCGTGGAGGTGTCCTGGGAGGAGTATTAGTTCGTAGAATTTTTTTATGAAGAAATGAATCAGACGATTCTTCGTCTGCCACTCCTGGTAAGACGGCTATCAGGGTATTCATGTCTACCAGGTGTCGCCACATTTTATGGTTTTTTGTCAATTATCTCATTATTTATTCTAGATACACAAACCATTATATTGCTCCAAAACTACGAGGGTTTGTCAGAAAGTAATGCTGCACATTTTTTCTGCCAAAACTAATGCTAATGATTCAAAATTGTAGGTTCGAATTTTTTGACGTTTTCCGCATGTATGTGCTTAATTTCAGTTTTCTCTTGCAGATAGTATAGCTGTAGGAAGCTTTTAAAGTGGAATCTGACCGTAATAATCGTTAAAGACAACGTGCTGTGATTGACTTTCTGTGCGTAGAGAAAGGAACTGTAGGGAACATCCACAAACGTTTGTGCAGGCTATAGAACCTTTGCAATCGATATGAGTACAGTTGGTTGCTGGGTATGAAGGGTGAATGAATCAGAAGGCAGTTGAAAGTAAAAATCTGGCTCCATAACCAGGGTGAGGACTGATACCGACAGGGCATACATGACCTAGTGAATCGCCAGTGAAGCTAGAACTTGAAGGAGATTATGTTGAAAAATAGATTGAGTAAATAAAGCATCGATATTTTATAGGTGTAAATTTCATTCTTGTGGAGTAAACAGTTTTTGATAAAAAAAGTGGGACATTACTTTCTTACCGACCGTAGTATGATAAGTGTGCTCTTTAGAATTCAGCAGTAGGTTGTTTTGCGTCTACACATGTGAATTGTGTGAGAAATTTGAATTTAATTTTTCTTTTTGCGAAATAACCTAAGCTGTCGAAGCACTTTTTAACAATACTACCACTACTACCACCTTAGGTTGGCCATCCCTGACGCGGACGAAGATTCTTCGCAATTTGTTCTTGGATGAGTTCAGTAACTTTATTTGCGAGATACGACTTGGTGCTTTTTTCGGATTAGAAATTTTTGTTAATTGATCTTGATGAATAAAGCCACAGAATTACTTTATAGCGTAAATTTCCATCTGAGAGCTTCTCGCAAGGATAATTTCCGGAAAAGAATGTTCCATAGTTACAACGGTTGACATGGATGAGGTTTCGGTGTAGCACGTTTCATCGTTTAAAGTTGTGTGAATGAGTTGATGGAAACATTTCGCTTCTTTTTCAAGGAACTGATTTTATCCTTCGGAGTGCGCACATTTTTCAATTTCCCGTGATTACTGTAAACTGTTTGGAGTTAATGTTTTCTAAAAATACTGATTAGCCTTTTCGTAAATTTTGGGGCATAAGGTAGGACGATAAACCCTTTTGAACTCCTGTCTGTGACATTCCGAAGTGTTGTAATGCTTTTAATTTATGGTTTTTGAGGATGTTTGTTACAATGTGAGGGCTACAAAGTGGGTACCTATTTCTTAAAACTGCGAAACGCGTATTCATAGGCAATTTTCGGGGCACCTTACGTTTGAAAGTATCGGCTTTTAGAAAATCGTAGATAATGTCGCTGGTCATTTCATTTGCATGGGTCCAATGACGCCATCTCTTTAATAATTTTGAACTAATTGAGAGAGTCTTCGTAATTTAACAACATTTGACTTAGAATCATCCTAATAATTCGAATCCGATTCAACTTGAGGAAATACATTTATCGGCTTTTCGCACAATTTTATACCCTTGTGTTTAGTGTAATATTTACATGTTTCGTTTCACACAACTTCCATACTTACGAGTTGCTGGTAAGAAGCAACTGACGTAACAATTGCAAGCGAAGCTGCCTCCGCTTGTCAAACTGAGAAAACATCTGATACATTATCAGCTCTCAGCTGTGACCTAGCCGTAGACTAGACGCTCGACGAGCTATTAGTTCCTCTGGGTCCCCATGACATGACGTCTGCTACTCCACAACCGAAATTCTCGAAAGATATCAATGGGGAGATAATTGACGTCACGTTCTAGCAACGCAAGGAGAGAGCAATACATTAGAAGTCTTGGCATGCACCTCTCGCGAACGAAGCGTGAACCTCATAAAACTCGTATCATTGAGGGATCGAGCGAGGGGGGATTGAAGGCGGCGATCGCCCCTCTTGATGGTTCTGTAGTACTAACAACGAGCCTAGGATCTGACGTTTGAATTGAATTCAGACTGAGATACTTTTATCATGACAAAATGGTTAAAAAGTTAATTTTGAGTTGAGTTCATAAGGAAATTGTCTAAAATCGTCTCCTTGGCAAGTACCGCCCTCCTGGAGAGTTTCCAGATCCACCTCTTTGCTATACCTTCACTAAATACAGGGATATTATCGGGGCTACCTGGCAATGGGACTTCGGGGCAATTTTCATGGCGCTTGCATTTTATGCGAATAAAATTTTATTCAGGTTAACTTGCTCTCTACGAAATGAATACGATTTCTCCGCCAGCAGACGCAGAATTTTTGTTCACCTCACCGTTTCCTAGTCGTAAAAATTGTTCCTTTCTATCTAATGTAAATTAATATATCTTTCATTCAAAGATGAAATGCATTTTCTCGTTGAATGGTTTTATCTCAGAAGAGCTGGAAACTACATAAAATTCTCAAAGGTTCTTTCTGATTAGAATGTAAGGAATCTGCCCCCTAATGTTTTTGAGCGGTCGGACTCCCGTATAGCCAAGTGGGCACCGAGTTCAACTTCTATGAAAGCGGTCCCGGGTTCCATTCCCGGTGGGCGTTCACGTGCGAAATGACCTTAGCTGTCGAAGAACTTTTAACAATTCTTCTACTACTTTTGAGGAATCAAAAATGTAGGTCAACAAAGTTAAAACTTAAAAATGCATTGATAAGAGTAATTGTTTTCTACAGTGTCCTGAAAATCGTCCTGAGCATAGGCGTACCTTACTGTAAGCTTTTCAATGTCCATAAACTTCGTTTAAATAAATGAATGGGCCCCTTATATGGGCTTGACTGGCTCATGTACAGTTGGCACCTCTTCCATCTAATCTCATCTATGTACTGTACATAATGTACGCTAATAATTATTGCTATGATGGAACAGAAAATTTTCCTTTACTCTTTTCCATATTCCTTCACTGTCGTTTATTTAAAAATGCATCGCTCCACTCAACCCGATGCGGTGTGAAACTGTCGATACTTGTTAAATGGAGAAAATTTCACCGCAAACACATTTCCTTAATTTATGCTAACTCACTAATAATTCGCGTTTCTTCCCACCATTGCTCTCCAGTTAGCTGCTCAACTTATCCTATTGCCTTATAATATTGACCTTATTTCTCGCATGCGAAGCTCTGCGTCATCGTCACTTTTCACGGCATTCGCACATCCCTTGATCTACTTTAACTACCTTTTATGAAAAAAGTAGGAATATTTTTGAGACTAAATTGGTCTTCTATTTACCCTTCTTCTTTGGCGTGGCCTCACAGCGGACAAAGCGAAGGATTGTCTCTTCATTCATTACTTTTCCTCCTTGCTTTCTACTGAAGCTCCCGGTCAGGTTCGCTGCATCTGCCGTAACCTCTTTGGGCGCGTCCTAATTCATTCTTTAAACGCATGACTTTCGCGAAAAAAAAATACGAAAACGGTCGATGGTCGCATCGATTGCGTTGTTCAAGCGACCAAATCAGCGATTCGGCCACATTTAGAAAATATTCCTAAAATATACTCGCCCTAAACTTATTTAACACGTTTCTTATTGTTAACTGGTTTCTTTCAGTCTTCAGCCTGAAGGCTGGTTTGAACCTCATCAGAATATTATGTTAAAAAATCTACTATTCTTGAATTAAGGATCAAAAGGCACCCGTTCCAACAAAACCGGAGAAAAATCCCGTTTCTTTGAAATGTAACTTTTTCACGTTTTCTGCTGATATGTTAGTCTGTCTGTACAGTCTTCAGCCTTCAATCTTCAATTCTGGTTTGAACCTCATCCATCCATCATAAGCAACGAAAAGCTTTGGAGAGGGGGCTGAGGCGACTAGGCAAAATGAGGAGTGAGGTAATTTGCCATAGCTTTCCTCACTGAGCCAGAATGCTATAAGCGGAACAAGTCCGCGTAAGTGAAGTATAATGACTCTACAAGTAACACATTTCGTAGCATTCAAAAAGGAGAGACCTCAATCAATGTCATTATTTAGCATTGCTCACACCCTAGTAGCTTTCATATTATCACAGCAATGAACAAAACTGTGATACAAGTAAATGAACGATTCATTTTTCTCTATCCAAAAAACAAATAAAAAATATTCCATTCTACAGGACATGGTAGTAGGACCCGTTACTTATCACATAGAGAAAGTATACTAACTACATTTGCTGTGCGATGCAATAAGTGAGCAATAAGTGCACTACCTCAAACAAGTTTGTATATTTTGGGCTCGTGGATAGATGGTTTATGTTTCCGTAATTGAAATCTATTTGCACACGTCTTTTACTGAAGAGGAGATGCGTCGGAGTGGGCGTTTTCTTTTTTCCCCCTCTCCTTGAATCTTTGGTTTCGGTCTGTGTTATTAGAAGCCATCTTATCTTCTTTGTTTGATTTCTCTTTTGCGAAAAAGTCGTCTTTTAATATCTTTTTATGTTTTCCCGATTAAATTTTACATTCTCATTCCATCAACTCACCACCTTGCCACTTACATCCCACGGCATTAGTATTAGGGTTAGTATTTTATTCATATTGGAAAATATGTTTCTCCAACCTAATTTGATCGTATATTATCATAATTTTTTTTTCCGAACCTTGAAGTGATTTGGATCACGAGAGTTAGCAGCCTTAGGCCCGGTATTATGTGTACTTAAAATAAACTATTTTTGTCTTTAGTTTGTAAACTAATGTCCTCTTTAGGGCTCGATTTTATAATATTTTGTTAGAATTTTGTAAAGATTATAGTTAATCTTTAATATATGATGGATTAGCATTGATACTTACCATAGTCTTCACTTTAACGTTAAAAAAATCATAATTGATGTTATGTAAAGAAGTTACAAAGTTGTCCTCCTTTTCATCCGGTTGCATGAAGATGATAGGAGCCTCGAAACGGTCGTGTTTTTCAAATATAATTTCTGTGGACGTAGTCAAATTTTGGTTTTATTGTATCAAATATGAACAAGTTCCACTGGATATCATCAGAATTAATTAGTAAAAACATCATAATTCCGAACTGTAAAGTGAGCATTCGTTAAAGTTAATTTTAAGTATACATTATGATGCCGGGCCTTAGACTTAATTATAGCTCACACATCCAACCTTAGCATTTAATTTTCCTTCAAGAGTACCGTGTCTCAAAGCATCAGCCGTGGGAGACATTACATTTTACGCACATATACCATTTCAAAGGAACAAGCTGTTGACAAACTGATTTTTTTAGGGTTAACAAATTGTTAACCCTAAAAAAAGAATACTCATCTTGGAACTATAAATCCTTACACCATCACAGTTATTGTGTTAAATCGTTGCTAATAAATTGTATGTGAAAATTAATGGGAAAAAGACCTTCATGTAAAATCTGTGGAGTCGTCATTATCTTTTAAACGAATGTGAAGTCGATTAAAAAAACCAATCAGCTGGAATTTGACGATTTCTTTAACAATATTTGAACAGTAATTTAAGTTTTGGAGATGAATTGAGGTTTTTATTAAGATTTTTTCGTGCTCCATTAATATGATATGAATTACAAGTTTATTTTATCACCATTTACCATTTTAATAAATTCCACCTGTGGGACCAATTGCTCCGCTTGTATATTAAAAGGAACTTAATTCAATAAATGTACCACATCCGCTGCATTTCCTTTGTAAGTATTTGTTCGTTCTCCATTTCTTTACACAGACACCGTTCAACAAATCATAGTAAATAAAAGTCTTTCGTATTACTCTTCCTAAGCCGGTACACCTGCGTACGCCGAAAAATTGTTTCGGTCCCGTAGGCTTCCGTTTTACACAGGTTTTATTGTTGGTCGACGTCAGGGTATTCTTGGACTCTACTGTAATATTACAAACTTTGCTTCTCATCTATGATTTTGACGAACGTTCCGGTGACTAATCCGCATAAGATGCTTAATTTGACTTTGAATGATGTAATTATTTTAGATGATGTCAACTTTAGCGACTTCTCGACACTACTTCAGCTCCATTAATCTCTCTTGGCTTTGGGTTCGCACACACCTCATCACGAAGGTCGTAAAATTACCTCTCTAAAGGTAGGTCAACTCGCTTTTGTTTATACGCAACTTGTTTATACTACTTTACTGCCGAGCGAAATTTTGTCATAGCAGGTGTATGAAGGGAATACGGCTTAGAATGTCATAAGAAAAGAGGGCATGGAAGTTGCACTCCGGGACGTTGGTTTTTATTAGCCGTTGCATCTTTGAAGTAGCATTTGCTTTCTTGGTAGCGATTGATTAAATATTTAGCATTATCTGTTGATTTATATTTTTTCACAGTTCATTTGTTTTAATACATAGGCTAACTATCACCGTTTGAGTGTTTCGAGAGAGTGATTCTCTAATTTCAGCCGCGGATCCAGAGTAAGTTATAAGTCAATCACTGTTAGTTAGAAGTCAATCACTTTAAGTTAGAAGTCAATCTCTTTTAGTTATAAGTCAAATACTTTTAGTTAAAAGTCAATCACTTTTAGTGAATTTGTCACATCATAGTGATCATTTGGTCAATGCCATCTACTTTTTCTCACCAACTTCATTTCAGGCTCTGCTCAGTATCAACTAATGACACCGACCATCACCCGTGGGACAGATACTTGGCAAACCACATCGGCATCTGATTTTCATTTGTAACTTTTAAAAGGATATATATTTGTTTTTATGTAATTTTTTTTTGTTTTTTTAAATTTTAACTGTTTTTTCGCAGTTTTCGCGGGTTTTTCCTCACCCCTTCTCGTGTGGGTGTTTTCCCGCAACGTGGTTTTTTTCTCAACCACTTTCAGTCGAAGAGATTTTTTCCAACAAACAAAATTATTCTTTAGTTCTTTTGGTGAATTTTAAATTTGTTGAGAATTCTTTTTAGAAATAGTAAATGCCAATGTAAAATAAAATAATAATAGCTCCGCACTTCCTCTACGCTCTAATTATGTTGGCGTGTTTTAATAGTGCCGACAGATTGTTAAAATATCTTCGCCGAAAGCTTGTCAATTTTTCTATAAAATGAAGTGAATCTTTCCTTTTCTTTCCCGACATGTTTTATCTCTTACTAAACTTACTTCTACTTTGAAATGTATAAGAGCAGTTCGATGTTTCCTAGTCCTAATATTACTATGACATTTGAATTGTACGCCCGTGTAGTGTATGGAACCCTGCCGATAAGTGTTGTATTAAAGAATTAGAAAAGGTGCAGCGAAAGGCGATACGTTTTGTAAAGAATTGCTACGATAAGTCAGTGAGCGTCATTCAGATGCTACAGGACGCAAAATGGGAATCATTAAAAGTTAGAAGAGTCCAACAAAGGATCAATTTACTGGATAAATTCAGAGAAAGCACGTTTAAAGATGATGTAGCGGATATAATGCGTTCACCATGCTACATAGACCGTTCCGATAATGCGAAAAAGATCAGAGAAATAGATGCCAGAACCAATAGATTCAAGAACTCATTCTTTCCGCGAACGATACGCGAAAATAATCGATTAAGGAAATAGAGTCATGGTGCGTGCGCCCCCTGCCACACGCCGAAAGGCGGCTTGCAGGGTAAAAACATAGACATAGACATACGCCTCTTAGAAAAGATCTTTTTCCCCAACGAAACTCTTTCCACCCAATAGAAATAAACATTCTAAAGAAAACAAAGACTGTACTGTTTAAGTTCGCTCAGCATTTTATGAAGTTCCCCCATTAGTAGGGTTACCGTATTCTTATGCCAAGCAACCGGGATTTATGAAGCGGGTAAAACCGGGACGTAACTGGGAAGTTACCTGTAACGTTAGTCTTAGTTAATTCTATGTTCTTTCAAGACAATACAGGGGTGCGCAGCGTAATTTTACGAAAATTAAAGTTTAAACGATTCATCTCACTAAAATCTGAGAAATTGAACGGGACCCTCCGTAAACAACAATACAGTCCGGATCATAACGAGACGTATCGTAAGTCTATAAATTAGTAATCTTTCACAATGACACGATATCCTCCGATTTCATTCATCATGTTTTAGATTACCGTTTATTCCTTGCCATATTTGAGATGTTTTTGAGACCAGAATTTCAAACTCACCACGGCGTTTATTCTTTTTTCCCGTTTTTTATTATTTTCATATATATGTTTTGAGTATATTTTATGTATTCATGAACTCCGAAAAATCCAGAAAAAGCCGACTACTTGTCAGATATTATTATTGTGTTACTTATGTGTAATGTATTTAATATTTATGTATATGGATACAATAAGCAGGTAGGTAGTGAGTATATATTATGTTTTTATCATGTATTTATAGTGTAAATATCACGTACTTATGTCGGTACAAGACTGCCAGCAGACAAACAGCCTAACCGCAGTTTAATTATAAAATTATACAGAGCCATGCTTTGCCTATCTGCCGCCCGAGGGCAAACNTTTTGAAAGATTTTGAAAAGCCAGTGTTTTATGACTTCGTTCTCCAGCTTGCATTGGTTACATAAAATCGGTGACAATTAATAATGCATATTAATACGTTGTTAATAGTTCACATTACTTTCGAGTTACATGATCATCGCACTGCTCATAACTTAAAACTATATGATTTGTTTGAAATCTATTTTTCGTAACTAAATATGAAAGTTTCTAATAAATGTATTTCGACATAAATAACTTCGATTAAATCCACTGCTCAAATGTTCATTTATCGTCTTGTGTTATCCCTAATTCTTTCCTTTAGATGTTTGCCAGTCTTTAATTTCACACCATAATCTTTCCTAGATAACTCGTGTGTATAACACAGAAAATAACAAATAATGTTCTTTTAATGATAATAATGGTTGGCTACGCTTCTGTTGCCGCTCTTTAGATGCCACCGCCCGGGTGCGATGCACCCCTTGCACCCGTAGGACGGCGCGGCTGAACATAAAATAACGCGGGGTTAAATATAACATAGAACTTTTTAGTCTCCATCCCGCCCATATAGAGAGGTAATCTAATCACTGTTTCCATTCCCACGCGCAAAGATACTTAATTTTCACCATTGTGCTACAAATTTGTCGACTCGTTATCGCTACTTCCCGTTCATCTATTACACTACCTCTCTTATATAATGCGAGGTAAGTCTAAATAGAGGCGTAAATATTTATAAAGTTGGCAAAGAAATGAGTTTAGCGGAACTGGAGTTTTTTAGAGCTCATTATGCGTTATTCTTTTGACCTATTATTTACCGATTCTTAAGGTAGCCGAAAGCCATAAGTCATCCTTGCGTGGTTGGTTTCTATGTCCAATATTCACACTTTTTCCGCATTTCCTTCATTTCTGTATTTACCGTTAACTCGTTAGGAGGAAATGATGGGGTAAATGATCGTTCATCTTTTGCGATAGAATTTTTACGAAACTAACTTGGAAACGTCTTTTCGGGATGCGCTTCTTTGGGGTCGATCCTATTTTGTTTTGGCGGATGAGAAGAGATTATTTATTCATCGAAGCGTAAATTTACTGGAGCTAAAACGGCTGAAATGAGAGCAGCTTGAATCGCTTAAAGAGCAAAAAAAACACTCCGTTCATGAAATTTGCAATGTGAAAATGTGGAGGGAGTATGTACTCGATTAAAGGTTAATAGGGCTGTCTTAACACCTGGAAACTGCCAACGGAAGCCCTGTTACTATCGTAGTGCCATTTAAATATCCGAATCAACCATTTTTGTTTCTTCGCAGTTTAAAATGGATTTCATCGTAAGAAACACAATTTGATGTTGTGCTATTTTCGTTCAAATTCTTGAGAGTAAATACAACTAACCCTTTATTTGCACGGTTCTTGGCAAGGTTTTGTTTTACTCATTGAATGGCGGCAACGTTATGTTCTGTATAGAGATTAAGGTTATATTCGTTTCATTAAATTATATACTTACGTATAAAAAATGACTATAGTAACTTAATTTTTCAGTTTTTCCGAATTTGCCAAAGCATCTTTTCTATATTTGTTTATCAAACGGAAAAGGTGTTTTGAAGTATTCCTCAAGTCGAAGAAAACAGCAGCGATAATTATTACGTTATTCAGTCTAGAGACAAAAATGAAAACAGTATTCTATAGTAGCACATAGTGATTATCATACTAACGAATCAATGCGCGTGAGCGTTATATTTTTTGTTTACGTTACTCTTTTTCACATCGCTTCTCATGTGCACTGGATCAAATCCGTTTCTATCACGTCCGTTCTTTTCAATCTTTCACGAACGCTTATAAAAATGAATTTTTCCATCTTGCGAACTATTATTGGGACCCATCGCCTTAATTTATATACAAAAAATAAACCCTAAAAATAGCTACCAATTGATTCTAAACAGAGAAGTAGTAGTAGTATTGTTAAAAGTGCTTTGACAGCTTAGGTCATTTCGCACGTGGGCTCCCACCGGGAATCGAACCCGGGACCGCTTTCACCGAAGCCGAACGCGTTGCCCACTTGGCTATCCGGGAGCCCTCTAAACAGAGAAATAACGATTGTAAAATACCATACTAATTAGGACTTAATGAAATCTTAAGAAAACAGTTGATACAAGGGTGGATTTATATTTAGGCGCATTCGGCGCTAGTTGAGGGCCTCATCCGTATGAGGGGCGTGAATAAGAATGAGATTATGGACTCTCAGTAACGCACTTCAAATTGTTGTTGTTTTCCTCTTCAAGAAAGAATTTAGTATTTTTTTAGCAACTCTACATAATATGTTTATAGAATGCATTATTACATTGTTTATGGCACTATATAATCTAAAGTTTATCCATCATTCTTTATAATTTATAGAATTACTATTTATTGTGATTCAAAACATCTGTATTTATTCTTGCCGTAATGAAGCGACTGATATTTCTATGGCAAGTATTTTTCTGTATTGCAAGATAAAATTCGAATTTTTGCTCATAATTCCCAGTGGGGGCCTCAACCTGATCTTTGCGTCAGGGGCATCTGATAGCTTAATTGCGCCCCTGAATAGATAGTCAATGTTACAAATAGGACGTGGAAATATCTACAAGTAACCATTTACTCATTTCAAAGCACGTTTAGTCGCTTTATTATTTGAGATCACTTAGACTGATTACATCTGATCCTTTACGCGGAAAAAGTAGCCGATAATCAGCACAAGGAACACATTTAAGGATCTTTAAGGTTAGAAACATATGCAACTTTAAGAGCTGTAGTTATACGCAAACGTAGGCACACAAACACACACCCAAAATCTCTTTTATGTATTAGAAAATCTTTTTATTAGTCGTTGTCACTTTGTACGGATTTTATTCGTGCGGAACCTATCCACCGTACACATCGAGGGTACATAAGAGGGGCCTTTAGGGGCCCGAATCACTTTGGCCAAGGGCCCTTGATGCTGCAAGATGTCCTCGCATGTTAAAATATATCCGATGGACTCGCTATTTTGTTCATTCCGCTCACCGCGTCACGCTCGCACGCAATTCGGAACGAAGACAGCGGTCGCTGGTAAGGCTGAGAAATGATCGTTTGCAGAGGAGAGAATCTTCTGATGCATTTTCAGGTGTGAGATAGGTTGGAGTAGGTTGGTGGGACATTTGGGCCACATTGTAACTGGATCCCTTTCCATTCGTAATATCCGATCGTGGTCGGCAGCGTCCCCTCCCCACGCCCGGTCCACGTCCAACATTAACGGTACCTCCAACCCTTCGACCTTCTCCCTGCCCTGACCACGTAGGCGCCACTGGCACACTTAGGAGTCCCACTTTTTCTTACGGGAACGCGGAAAGCCTCGTTGCTGGAGTTGAGGGAAGGGGGAAAGTGGCGAGAGTCTGAAAGATAGGTTGGCGTTAAGATGAGGAGTGGTAGAGTGGGTCCAGCACAAGGGTTTTCAATGCAGACTTCCATACGACCGCTGCGTGCCTATTTCCCGAGGGTCTTCGTAAACTCATAGTAAATGAAAAAGGAAAAATGTTCGCGATTGACCTCGTTTTCTTAATTCTCGAGTGTATGTGACGCGTATTAAATGCATGGTGGTTTTGCTGCGGCTTTTGCCCGACTTCGGATTTCCATAATGATTCTCTCAGAGCTCTTGTATTTTCAGATTCGACTCGCAAGAATCGGCCGTTTTATAAGTCTAGTTTTTTTGTTGACAACGACTAAAAATTTACCTTTACTTTGAGCAAATAATTAATCAAAGCTGCTCTTCCTCGTTAGTATTCTATTGTTAACGTTCCTGAAGTTGTTTACGAGCTAATTTCAGTGAGCGTTTGGTATTACCAAAGGTGTTCATCTTAGCTTACTCGATGAGATGGCTTCCCCGCCTCATTCTTGGTGAGAGGATGCGAGTTTGAGGGATAATAATCAAGGATTGAAAAGGGAAATCGGGAGCGAACGGTAATTTTGAATAACTGTGTAGGAAACGCCGATTAGTTTGCCTCCAAAGCCCATGAGTCGGGATTTAGCAGTCGCCCGACTGTCTCATCGCTTTCGAAGAAAGCTGAGATCTCAGCCGCGGTAGTCATTCATCTACTTGGACGGAACTGAAATATTCGATTCGATTGACGGTTTCGTCATTCGTGACACTACTCGCCTGAGTACCGGATTTGAAGAATTGTTTCGAGATAAAAACGGTGTGACACGGTGTTATTTTGTGGAATGAAGCAGACGTGGCTGAAGAGGTACACAGTATGTTCCTATTACCATATGATGCAGTATTTATATCTTTTACGCGTAAAAAATGCATTTTTCATTTACTTTTGTCTCATAGTTATTCATAGCTATGATAACGTGAAAGTTACTGAAATAAGAATGATTCTCGATAATGGAATTCGTTTTATTCATTTATATTAGGCAAACTGAATGCTATGAAAATCAATAATGAATCAATTGATATGAAAAAATGAATGGAAACAATGGATAAGGCCAACTGAATGCTATACGCATAAGTATGTTGTATTATATTTATATAGACTTTGTCCTTTCATTGCATTCTGACTTAAAGGGGAAAGCAAGAGCAAACAACCTCACTCCTCACCCATTTGTTGTGGGTGTTTTCCCGCACAGTGGGGATTTTGTCTCCTTCAACCTTCAGTTCAAAATATTTTTTCCCACAAACTGAAATCTTTTTGTGTTGTTGTTATATTTTTTCTATTAACTTTAAGCATTTCATTTAACTATATATTTATAATTGAGGTTAGGTGGAAGAGAGGCCAACATGGTCTAACCTCGCCTTAATAAAGAGTTAATTCATTGATTCATTCTAAGTAAGCCTCATTTTTTCTTTAGGGGTTCTGGTAGCTAAAGGTGGAGGGGATGAGGTTCCAACCGACCGTTGTGCTGTATACTTAATGCAGAACTAATATACTGTAAAACTTGACAGGGACAATGATTCACATCATTACTGTGGAAGATGCTGAGCATTCTTCCAAACATATCATCATAGGGGAACCGGCGCAACTTCGAAGCCGTGTTAAATCTTATTTGATACGTTTTCTTTCAATTCAAGCCTTAGAAGGGAAATAAGGGGCAAAAGTTCAGCCGTATTTAGAGGCAGATTTATCCGAAATTGATGGGAGCGTGGAGCGGCGGGTTGTTAGCCACTTCGTAGCCCGTCACTAATACAAACAAGCAAAGAGTGTGAGCCTGCAGCGCTCAAAGAGCGGAGAAAGGAGGTGCGTAAAGAGGGCGGTGGGAGGGAGTGGGCATTCGGTGCCCGAAACGGGAGTCCGCTCGCTCAGTTGCCGTTCTAGCAGTGACTCCACACGATCGCCTCTCTACTTCGTGATATGTTTCCGCGGTGAGGTTCCGCATCCGATGCTGTGGACGATGTTTGCCGCTGGAAAATCCCTCGCGTCTCGCTGAAGCGTCGATTCATCGCGCGGATAAAAAATACATCGTCGGGAAGCCGCGATGGAGCTGAGGCAATGTTCCGGCCGCGGGTCGTATTTTCCCGCCAAGGTGAGCCATCGCCGTCTGTTTTTATGGAAAGTTTGGGTTTTTCCGGCGCCTTTCAAAGCCGGCGAATGGAGCCTATTCACGCCCGAATCTCTGTGCTCCACGTGTGAATGTATCTTCCGGTTCCTAAATCAAGACGTTCGGATAATCCCACGGCTCTAGTCGTGTCCGCTCCGTGGTTCTGAATTCGTTGTCTTAAGATGATGGGAACAATCTTCAGGCGTTTGGTCCAGGGAATTCGCTGTTATCTCGCCGGTCACTGAAGATGCCAATTTCATTGCTGTGATGAAATAATAATCAATTCAGTGCCGGACACCGGTGCCCAAATTGCTGCTTACAATTAAGTTTTGTCTTGGTCCTCAAACTTACTTGGTGGTATTCAGCGGCTATCTTCTCTCTGTCAGATATCTTTTGCTTTAAATGCATTTATACATGATGTATAACTTGGTTTATTCGTAAAGAGGAATCCGTTAATTTTGTCTGCCTAAACTCAACTAATATTTTCATTATGACTTATCTTAACTCCGTGAAACGCCATGCAAAACTAAATTAACTCTGTTGAAATTTGTTGTTTAATTTTGTGTTTTAGAAACAACACAGTATTCTAATTTCAATCCTGTTGAGTAACTGTTGTATTATTGGGTGTCATCGAACCTTATTCGGGGTCATGATAAAATATATATTGCATCGTTTGCAAGCTGTGATTTAATGGTTAAGGATATAGCAGTATGTTGCTCGTAAACTCGGTTCATTTCCTAATCACCCCGATTCAAGCAATAAAGAGGCTTTTAGTACCATTAGTAACACTTTCCAATGTTATAGAACGCTGCAGTGGTAGAACCGTTATTTTTCTGATTGGATAACAGTAGCGCAAATTTTATATCTTTCCTTTTTATTTTCTTTTCCAAGGAATTACCAGTAGTTCCTTTCAAAGCGTGATAGGAACATTTTGTGAGAGCAAAATAGATGCGGCTGTAGATGGGCCCGATAAAGACTTTCCACTTACCTATGTGGCCCCATTCCCAAAACTTTTGGGAATTCTTCGAATAGAGGTTATTTAGTTCGCAGATTATTATATTAGCTTGACGTGGATTTTATTTCCGTTGCCGTATTTACAGCAAGAAATTCGTTCAAAATTGCAACAGGTGTTCTAGGATGAATAGCTGAATAATTAGATGAATGCTAGATAAAAAGGGGAGAACATGTTCCATTGGCTGGTTAGCTTGTTTTTCCAAAAGAGATCAACTAGTCTCTTTTGGTTCAATTTTCCACCTGATCTTCTAAATTTGTTTGAATTTTACTCCTTGCGAAATGGGCAAATTGCTGACTACGTAATGTCTGGAAATCGTTGGCAGATTTATATACAAAGTCATGGGATTGCATCGATTTGATATCACGCATTGTAAAACAATTTTTTCTTCATGATTTCGCATTACCATCACTTCCATATTCTTTGTCAAATTATTATTATTATTTATTAATTATTACTAATATAGCCTTTGATTATATTGTCATAAAATAACAATCTTTGTATAAATTCATCTAATATCGAACCATTTTGCGGCAGGTCATTTCGTTAGGTTTTAACTTCGTCTAAGTTTCATCAGCATGTTGGTAACTACTGAAAAGTAACAGGTAAGTACTAATTGGTAACGTACCAACTGCGATTGAAATCGGAGTGCCATGCGAGGCAAGTAAAAGGGTTTTTTGCAGTATGTAAATATGATAATAGACTTCTGTTGAATTTCACGTATGACGCCACTGCCGAATGTTCGCCCAGTTTTGTATTAAGAAGTCCTCGTGATGTATGCAGGCTGATAACGAGCACTTTACAGCCGACGACTATCCAAAGGAACGAAGGCGGTTAAAATAATTTCTATTGTAATGAAAGCTAGTCTTCAGTGACGAAATTAGGGAAATGAACGGGTACAAATGAACTTTTGATGAGTAAAATAGGTCGGAGAAGGTTACGATTCAACATTTCTCGATTGTAGAACCAGTGAAAGATCAAAACTGGTAAGGTGGAGACCTTGCACCTTGACAATGACAGAAAAACGAGGGCGTCCTCCAAACGGCCAAGGATTATGCGATTGTTTACAACTCGGTTCGGTGACTTTGTTTTATGAAGATCCCGGCATGTAACGGTGAGCATGCTACGTGAAGATGAAAAGCAGGCAGAAGTTGTCAGAGGATATTCGTCTCAACGAACGAACCCCTGCATTGACGAAGGTGAAGTCTGACAGAGAGAAAATATAATGGAACATGAGGGTTTGAGCAAGACTCGCATCCCGGATACAAGATTCTTCTCTCACAGGATGAGATGGAAAAGAAAGTGAAATTTTGGATGCGTTTTCGAGAAAGCGGATGCTCTACCCTAAAGATCGCTCATAGGTCATGTTCATAATTCTAAATTGAAGAGAATTCTAGGAAGAGGAGGGAATGCGGTAATTCTGTCATCACCTTCTCGTAATCCTCTAAAACCGGTGCTGTTGACGGCATTCGAGCATCGCCGTCGAGTTTCCCTTCATAGTTCATGGAACTTCTCTCTACGATTGTGTCAATTTAGCAATTTGATCTCTAGTTGTAGGGAGTTTTCATCTTTTCAGCAGCTTGTTTTCATTATCTCTCACTCTGTCCAGCATGTTTTGTTACGTAGATCTGCCTACAAGTACTCGTAACGTTACATGTTTGACTGAATAACAAATAAAAACAGAATCACGGTTAGTTGATAAGTCTTGAAATTTTCACCATAAATGTAGTTCGTGTATCATCTGAACCTGAATTTATATTTATAAAAGAGAATTACGGTATTATATTCATTAAGTTTAGCGATAGTTTTTATAAGTCTAGCGACTTCTTAGTTACATTTCAGTGTATATTTCAGCGACATTTTCAATGACAAATGGACATAAATGCTCTCTACTGGTTACTCTACACTATGTGCTATGAAAATAATAACTATTTGAGAATTTTGAATTACTCGAAACTGACGTACAGTTTCGGAAATAGGGTCTTGAAGATAAGTTTGAAGAAAATCGACCTCTCATTGGACTCCAAATTGCCAAAATCTTGCAGCTCAAAGAAAAATGCCACATTCATTATCAATCGTATTATTACGTTTGCTTTTAAGTTCATAATATCATTTTCGTATTTATATTCTTTTCATATTATTAAATAACCTATAGTATAGCAAAATTCTTCTTCTGCGGACCTTATGATATATTTACGCTGACAAAACAACGTGAAAACGATACTGTAGCTCGCCTACCTGGATGACGAACCCAGATCTGGGTAATCGACATAATCAATGTGAAGCATTTAATATTCACATTGCTATAGGGAAAATTTCACCGAAAGTAAAATCCACGTCGAATATATATGTGATAATATGCGAATTGTAGAATAGCTATCGTTTAAACGAACTACTCTCCGGCTCTTTGATATCTCTTCATCTCATCTCATAAATCTCATCTATTTACAAATGTATTCATGTTTTAATAATAACATTGACGACAGGTTAGATGGAAGAAGAGACTCTTTAGTCTCAATCTAGCCTCAATAAAGACCTTAATAAACAGGACGAAATACATGAATGAAGCTCGAGGAAAAAAGAGCATAGAGGTTCACTAAATTAGATCTGCAAATTAAAAATACGAGGTGAGAGAGAAGCGGATGCCGATTGGATAGCGGAAGCTGATCGTCATTTTTCCTCTTCCTGGTTTGTTTTTTGCTTATGTATCGAATGAAGCGAAGGAGTATTTTAAATTGTAATTTTCTCAGGAGCAATGCTCGGCTAATTTGCTACATATTTCCCCGGAGAAATGCGTGTTTCAATACGGGATGGATTTCGGATGCGTATCGGATTCGTATCGGCCTTCTCGGTCGATCACGCATCTTTTCAGAACTGAAATATTTCGAGTGATGCCAATATCTATTGGGATATGACTTTAATTATCTCTGCCGGATGCGAGTGCCGAAGTAATGCGTCATCGTTTCCTAATTTGCAATCTATCCGGCCGTCATCTTCGCGTAGAACTTTCGCGCAGAAAGTTTCGCCTCCGTATATATCCCGATGATCCAGACAAAGTTCACTCGGAAGTGAACTCAATATTTTCCATCAGAGATTTCGGTAGTTCGGGTTCGGGTAAACGTTGCGTCTTTTCATTCTCTACGTCATTTCAGTAGTTGTTTGGTTGGATTTGGAGTTAATCATAAATCAGTCACATTATTGGATCTATCGTTTCAGTTGATTCTGAGCCCCTGATTTTGGCATCCGTCCCGTCGGAAATTGAAGATAACGGGGTATATTAAGTAGTTCGATGATTTGATGGAATATCGGGGAATGAACCCATTTATTTCTTTTGACAGGTGCACGGAAATTCGTTCTCAAAATGTAAATCTCTGTAAGATACGAGGAATAGTGAAATTGCCATCGTGCGAATATTCGGGACGTATGGACTTAATCTAACGATTGGGAGACAAAGAATATCAGAAGAGAAATTTGCGAGAAGGAGACAAAGGAAAGAGGAGAATCACCTTTGATATTTGGGCTCAGACGTCAGAAGTGCGTTGGCGGATAACCTCATTGATGGATAATGCTTCCATTCGGAATTAAGAATATGGCAAAGAGCGAGGCTCTTAGATATTACCTAGCATTTAACGTTATCTTTAAATCGTGCTTCTGCACTTACTCGGTTCAGGCATATTCTCATTCTCTCTGTACCCAATGCTTCGTCGGAGTGCTTCGCGGGCGGCAGCCGAAGTATCATCCTATATTGACCTCCTTGTACTGAAGCGAAGCTCGAGTCGTTCACCTGCTTTTAATCCTCTGGTGCTGTAAAAACTGTTTACAATCTAACTGCGCATTCCAGGTAGTAAAAGGAAAAAAATATGGAAAATAATATTCGCTGATTTAATATAACACGACCGATTTTAGCGAATGGTATGATCCTCAAGTAAATACTGTCAGTTTCATTGCATAAGATGGATTTCTACAAATTACGTCCAAATATTTCAAAGATAAGTAACCTGCAGCGCTTTGGATACTTGATTTCTTAAAGCTGAATTACATGGGAAATGATTCGGGAAAACACAAATGCAAACGTGACTTAGTGGTAAGAAGGAGATGTTATGTCATTTTACTTCACTATCGAGATTCTCTTTGTTATTCATTTTTATTATTTCTTAAACGGAATCAGAAACCCTCGGTTTTATCCATTTTAAAAATGTAAACGACCACAGACGCAAAAGACGAACACAAACATGCCATTTCCAGAAGAAAACCGTTTAGCCGAACCTGGGACCTTGGTGTTAGAAGCTTAGAGAGGTAACCATTCCGCTACCGAAGTCGGCAATTTGTTGCAGGCTATGATGGATTCATGGAACAAAAAGTGCGCGAAAGAAAAAAATTCAGCGTTTCTACACCATTGGTTATCATTGAATGGAACTGGGTATGAAAATTAGCACTGAAATAACGTCTGAAAACTTCTTTATCATTCTTCATCCACCTCTTATCTTATTAGACTATGTTAGAAGCAGTCGGCATCTTATGTACCTTACTTAATTCGATTTACTGTAATTTTCTGAATATTTTTGCAGAAGACAAAACGTTCGGAAGTGAGCTTCTTATATACGCGTAACGGTTGTTTTAAGCCCTTTTGTCAATCAAATTATCCTTCTACATTAAAATATTTACTTAAAATTTCCTTACATTCAATGTATAATTTTGGAACAGTGGGTCGTACGAAACGGCTGCTGAAGCGAGTTTTCATAACTGGATGCACCTTCGCAAAAAGAGAGAGATACAAAGGTCATATTTTATTGCGTGAAAAAGATAACCCTGTGGTTTAGTCTGGCGACTTGAAGGACTTCCATTTAAATAAAGATTAATAGGTCGCCTCTTTCTTTTTGAAAATAATTTCCGATTTTCAAACTGATCAGGCATAAGTCAACGTTTCCAACGTGTCAAATTCCAATAAATAAAATTTTTTCGTCGCAGTAAACGGAAAAAAATTGGCACGATTCAATTAATAAACTGTTGTCGGTGACGTGAAATACAACGATACTGAGCTGTCTTTACTAGGGGAAGCAAATCATTGAATAATCGAATCGCTATGAAGTAACCCGGATAATGGGTAGAAAGACGAGTGAGGAGTAAACAAAAAGGCACTAGTAGCAGAGGTAGTACGTTTACCCACGGACAAAATGCGACTGAAGGTCAAGATCATGGTTGGCATCAAAGTCAACCTGACTGACGGCCAAATTACCGCGGAACCAAATCGAATTATTAAGAATTGCTTCGTTCAAATTGCATTTGTGTTAAAGCTAAAATTCTCAAGATCCGATGAAACCCTTGGAGTTTCAGCGCTACTTTTCATACTGCGTTTACAGTTAAAGTTTAAATGCGATTTAAACGATCAACTGTGATTTGTAGAACATATCCGAGGTTGCTCGTCAGCTGTCGGCATTTCGATCGTGAGAGTTGTTTTGACTTCTGCGCATTTCCTGGCGTTGTTTCCGTGCATCCTAGCCTAGCTATTTACCCACTAACCCATTTCCCTTGTATATCATCGCTTTCTTACGCTTCAGAGTTCAGCTTTCACATCTGCGCGCTAACATACGTCATATAATACAGTGACTCCGATTTGGAACGCCTTTGCCCCGCGCCACTCTTCAACACTTCACACATTCCTCATTTTGCCATATTGTGACAATGTTTCTGGTGCAAGGTGTATTTTGGTGTAATTTGTAAAACGTGACTACATATTTATCGTCAGTGTTGAGCAATCATTACGTAAACCGCAACATGTTATTTAATACCTTGAATATATTATTAATAACAAGGAAATGTATCGATCTTCTGCCATGTTGCCTTTTCTCATTCTGGAAGGCTTACGGTCCATCTAATTATCTTGGTTCACACTGTTGCAACGTATTCTTCGAAAAATAAAATCATTTAAATAAATGGCGATTGTTTTCAGTCTGAATTATAGACATAAATGTGGAAGTTGAAAGTGGATAGTTATTACGTATTGTGGAGAAGAAGCGTTGTTCAACACTAATATGATACGACCGGTTTCGGCCATCATTAGGTGAGGAAGTTACAAAAAGTCAGGACGTTTTTAGGCGAGGTACAGGAGAGGGAAGGGAGGTCTGGCTGAAAGGAGAGGAAGGCTGTAGACGAAGATGAGATAGCAAGGTGAAGGACTGAAAACGGAGTGAAACAGCCAAGGTAATACATAGGTTGGTCGTCAAAGTGGACATTTGTCGAAAGAGTATGAAGAAGTAGTTTGAAATAGTTGATACAGTCAGCGATATTGTTGAAAGTCAATCATAATTAACATAGCTGATTCCAGTTGTAATTCCCAAGTTTTATTTCCATGCTTTATATCAATTCATTCTTTTCTAGGGTCTCTATAATTAAAGATTCCTATGCATTTTATCCATTCAGCCGTTTCTGATGAAAAAGGTTTAGATTATACGAAAAAAATTTTTAACATATACTTTAAACCACTAAATAAAAATTTGAAAACAAATTGCGACCTAGGTTTTTGAGCGTTGCTCCATCTTCAGACACGGAATAAAGAATAAATAAAAACATGTAAATTAACAACTTACGTTTTTCATATCTTTTTCTTTATTATTTATCGCGTGCCTGACGACGGAGCAACGCTCCGAAGCCTAGGTCGCAGTGTTTTATATTTTTGTTTTGTGGTTTAAAGTACTTTTTTCCTATGGTATAATATTGGTTACCACTTTACTAAAGCCTCTACCACCCAGCGAAAAAGGGTCAATTTAGGAATTTTTGGCATCGGCGATTTAAGAGAGAAAGATTAAATTTGGATCAAAACAAATGAAGATGATTCGTTCGGAGTCACATTCGTTCGTCAAAATCTTCTTTAGTCGAAATACGCTTTCCCTCAAGTACTCCCATGAATAAACCTAAAATGCTAAAACAACTTCACCTTTTACTTCTATGCAAGAATGGACAGTTACCATTTTGCCTCGGTCGTTCTGAATTTTTATGCCCTCGAGCACAAGTGACCTCCAAAACACTCGTTTGCCGATTCCGTATTCGTTAATTTCCAGAAAGGGTGACAAAGGTGAAAGGGTTGTTGGTTAGCTCAATCGTCGTTTGCTGCATCACTCGTTGGTGGAGGAATCACTGTAATATGGCTTCCCGAATTTCTGATATTTTGAAAACCTCGGGGATCGAGAACGGTATATTGCATACCTCTTGAAAAATGCCCATCGTTTTTCGTTGTTTGCTCAGGATTTATTTCCTGCGGGAAAATTTATTTACTCTATAATTGAATTCTCTGTGCCAATTCAAATCCTTAATGTTTATTCGTAAGATAAAGAAATTTTTTGAATAAAGCAAGATATTGCAGAGCTTGCCAAATTATTGTGGTATATAATTTTCAGATGTGCTTTCTTATCTTTTAAATATATTTTATAAAAAGCAATGATCAGGAACTAATTTTATCGTTACGAAAAAGAACACGTATACCAATTCATACGTGAAATGAATAAATAAATAACATCTTTACTTTGGGCGAAATTGGAAGTCTCCTCTTCCATTTAACCCATCATCAATGTAAATTAGATATCATTAATAAACAACAATAAAAGGTCACTAATAGGAAAGGAAAAATTATTTGTGGATTAAAAAAAAACTTAATAAGCTTCGGAAAAAGTATCCTTAGTAGGAAAACTTCCTTCGAGAATGGGGGTGTTTAATAACTGCACAAACCTACTTTTAGTAAAAACTAAAAAGACTTTAAAGAAAATAAGGGAGGAAGGTAAAGCCAAGTGATGGATAATGTCGCTTCCATCGGTAATTTTCATGCTTGTTTAGCTTTAATGGAAGGTCGATAACTCGCTTGATACTATTAGTACCGATTATGTCAATGAAACCATGGTATTCGTAAAGAGAGGTCGTTCGAAACCTAGTCAGACCTATAACGATTGGATTCGATCTGCCATTCTGGGCGCAGCGAGATCTTCAGCAAGTATGCAAGTGGCCGATTAAATTTATTAAGTGCTTTTATAATTCTTCTGATGAGTACATTTATGACGCCTCCTTCCATACGTCAGTCCAACTAACGGCGTTCTTGATAGTTAGTAGGGTTCCTCGGGCGGCAGGTTTATTCGATGCTAATATCTGTTTCCCGGATTAAAAGGATAACACTGAGCTACTTTTATTTCGTTATGCTCAAAGGTTCTGCATTGCATATATACCCTCTCATTTATTCAGATAGGATGAAATTTCCTTGTTGTCAGCGAGTAGTCAAGAAACCAACTTTAGCAATAATTAGCTCCCTCTTTTGCCAATGGAAAGCATGGTTCTCATCAACTACATTAGGGGTCTAGTGAGGGTATATTGACTAAGATATCAAATACCTTCACACTAATTGCATGCCATTTACCACCTATAATTCAACCTATATTGTACCACCTATAGAATTTCGTCTTCAAATTGTACATTTTTTATATGATATTTTTGGTTGCATACAGTACTGAGTGGCGATGATATTTGTGTGTATTTTAATTCATCGATTGTGAAGAAATGAAAATTAGTTACGAATGGCGTCTTAAGCGAGAAAAATTGCACTTTATCTGCAATTTTAAATAGAATTATTTCCTTAAACTATTAATAATTGTTTGCTAAAATACCCAAAATGCTTAAGAGACAATTATGTATTAGAGGTTTAAAAACACTCCGTAAGCTGTCTTTCGGCAAGCGGAACTCGCGCTCAGAGACAAACGGGAAGCTCCGGATTAACGATTTCTGGGAAGCCCAATGGTCATTTCGGAGACAAAGCCTCCATCCTCGAGGATTGCTTGCCGAAAGACGGCTTACGGAGTGTTTTTAAACCTCTAATTCATATACAGCCGTGTTCCAACATTCTTTTTCTTACAGGCTGCTATGTATAAATTCAAATGCTTATTGTTGTAGGATACTACTCGTATAATTCAGATGATAAAATGATTCTATCAGTCAGCTTTAATCTTTATTATCAATTAATTGAGGGTTTGATTTCTGAGTGGAAACCTCATCCAATGGAACTGCGCGAATTAACTTTTACTCCTAAAATATTTGACAAGTTGTGTCAGATTTTGTTTTTCGGAGCCTTAGCTTCTTCACGGAGCGTGTAATTACACACTCTCATAAACTGCGTTAATCTAGCTCACCTTGAATTCCAGATTGAAGGAATGGTATTTGAACAGTTATGGTATAACAGTAGAGAAGAAATGGGATGATAGGCGGTCATGCTCTCACACCTTTCCAGACTTTATGAATGAATTCTCAAGCTACCGCATTGCGGTGAAATCGTCGAATAATAGTTTTAAAGCAATTCTTCGTTCATCGTTTGTAAGCAGTAATTTAATTATCCTTGAACAGTTATAAACGAGCGAATGTTTTTAAATATTGCAAGAGGAAACGCTATCCCCACTTTTTGGGCGAATAAAATTGTACAAAATGGTCTTTATCTTCTCAGTACAACTAATATTCAATGATATAGATATAATTATTTTTATTTCACTCTTTATTCTCCGAGATTAGGCCCATTTGAGTCTCTCGCTGACCTCTCAGGTTCAAATAGTAGTACTTTTAAAAGTGCTTCGACAGCTGAGGTCATTTCGCATGCAAGGGCTCCCAACAGGAATCGAACCCGGGACCACTTTCACCAAAAGCGAACACACTAAATAATCGAATTTCGGTGACTAGCTAAACACAATCCTTCAGTTCAGTTGGAAATGTTCAGTTACACAGTTGATACTGAGTTTTTGTTTCGGAATAATTTAGATGATACCAATTCTGGATTGTTGAAATCAGAGCCCGGATTTGGGATCAATGAGAATTATAAAGCAATAGAATTCTTGCCAAGATAGTTTAATAAGAGAATTTCTCACGGGATCATAAAACTAACATTAAGTTGATTCTGTTTCTAGCTGCCTAATGTTTTATGCAAAATATTAGTAACATTTGGCGGCTATTGAAATTAGAATATATTTGCCAATATTCCCCGACAAGCAATGGAGAAATTCATTCATACCAACTGAATGTATCTTTTGTCGTGGTACCCATTTTTTCTCCGAAAGTGATTCAATTTAGTCCCTAATTACGTTTTATTTGAAAAATACATATTCGAGAAACTCTTGATGGTAATCGTCTCTGGCTTGATAAGATAAGACCCTTATTATTTTCAAAAGAAATCAAACTCACTTATTCAGTCGCTCTAAAAGATTTTAGTACGGGACGACAGTTAGTTGAATACTGAAACTGAATTGGAGTTACCTCCCGAGTCTTCCTCGTACTATTACGTGAATCTCGCAAAACAGGAAATTATCGTGAAATTTTCGGTACAGAGATTTATTGCGATGTGGGGTTTTATTGAATATATTGAAATCTTATCTTCCAGCAAATATTTTCTATTTTCCCCTCAACTACAGCTTTTTCTCTGTTTAAAGCGATTCATTTGTTTCTGCAATAGTGAATTGAATCCCTTTCACATTTGAAATTTAATGAGATTAAAAAAATAGCTTTGAACTTGATATTGACGAATGAAAAGATTTATGGGAATGAGATTTTCAATTATTCATTCCCATGTGTAAAGTAAAGATATGTAAGATGAAACATGGGATTTCATAGTACCACGAAACGTGTAATTTGGCTATATTTATTTATTTATTTAAGAATTACCCGTCGCGATTAGGTCGTGGGACCCGGTGGCAACGGTTGAGGGGGTGCAAAAACAATGTACTAACTGTCCGGCATTCGCCCAAAGACGGGAGGGAAACCCCTCCAAAAATCTCTCGTAGACAGTACACATTCTATAAAACCAATTAATATATACATACAATACATCTGAATAAACATACATACATAAAGTTAAAAATAATTTTCCCACATACCATAATTTGCAATGTCTATACACATATATACATATAAGTTATACTTAGTCGAGTTCAAGAGACTTAATTTAAAATACATTACATAATGAACATGCAATGTAAGAACTACATAGAATTTAGCAGCTTTTAATTTTTGCTTTGAAGATTTTAATGTTTTTTGGCATTGGGATGAGAAGTTCTCCAGGTAAAGCATTCCATTTCCTTATACCCCTGTTAATAAATAAGTATTTCACTACATCAGTTTTCTGTTCCCGTTCCTTTATTTTTAATGAATGATCACCACGTCCTCTATAGTTAGGAGTATCAAACCTCGCTCGTAATTCCTCCCAACCATATGTACGAAATGTTAAATAATGTTTTCGGGTAGATTTCGGATTCAAATATTGCTATAGGTTATTACGAGCGGATGAACTAAAGAATCCATGATCATTATGTGTGACAAAATCAACCTCCACCACAGAGATACACAACAGAAAATCTTTTCTTGCACGCACTTTCCACAGATTTCGACACAATTTACAATGTGAGGCATTTTCAAAAGCAATAGCTATATATCCAGCACACTCCTGCACCTCTTGAAGAGAATCTTAAATTAATAGGTATTTCTCTTGGGTGGCATCTGGAAGAAGTCCCTAATTTGTTGTTTTCGACTTTTATCAGACGGTTAGCACAGTTAAATAAAATTAAATTATTCAGCAACTCTCCCTCTTTAATTTACATCTGTTCTCTCACGGAATACTATTTCACTTACATTTAGGTGTAAGCATTCGTATTTACGAAAGCAATGTTTAAATTGAATTGAGGTGAAATGCAATGCGGCTTATTTCCAATTTAAAAATCCAAGGGAAAAAGGAAGTTTTGTGGCAAATGGAAGCCTCTTGTTACGCAGGATTCATCTTTACAAATTACTTACTAATTACAAATTACGCATAAAAAAAATTAGTTTAAGAGTGAGGCTACCCAATGAAAATGCATTTTGTGTTATTCGGAATCGAATGCTATGAGATTTTTTTATCAGAAAGAAGAATTTCCGGGAATGTTCTAGTAGAAGTACGATATAGTTGGAATAAAGGAGAAAACAACGCAATTTCGTCTAAATGATTTTTCAATTTTCTATGCTTATGTGAAGTTTATTTACTGGAGTATTTGTTGTTCAAAAATATTCTATCATATTATATGTTATTCTTGAATAATTTATTTGATTCGTTAAAAATGTCGCCAGTTTTTTGTCACATAAGAAGTTTAATTAGCTAAAATATTAGCAATAACTCAAAGTTCCGTATCATTTATTTGTCAACATTTCAAGTTCCCGGCGATGAACACAGCGTAACCAAGTTGCCTGTCTAGGAAAAACAGGAACCCTGTTCTTTTGTTTTTTCTATTTTAGGCGAAGACCAAAATCCTTCAAGACCTTTCCGCTAGAGCGAGGTTAGGGTCACTTATTCTACAATGCCACGGCCATTTATGTTTTCTCGCTTTGCTGAAGTTTTCAAAACATACACCCATCCTTCCTTAATTCAAACTATACTCCGCTAAAAAAATAGCTGCCCTATTGACCCCAGCCAAAAAGTGCAGCTTAACTTTCCCTTAAACCTTTGCTAATTTCGTGGTACATTCGTATGCATTATAACGATACAAATATTTCCAATGACTTGATTTCTCGCTCATTTAGTAAATGATTAATGAATATTTATTATAAATGTGTACTGGTTCACTTTTATTTTGTTTGTTTCGATGAGGCTGTGTAAATCCATAATATATGACTCAATAACATAGAATTATCCAGTAATTTATGACCATCTCTCCACTGAGGACACTTTCGAAGAAGATTATAATACGCGCTTTCTTAATGTATTCGAAACTCTTTGTCTGAGCTCTCCTAATACTGGATGTATAGAAAAAGAAGATAGTTTCTACCTTCGGGAGGTCGATCATAAGTGTCTTCCAAGATTTAATTTTTATCTTTTCCATTGCTAGAGCAATATAGTATCGCGTAGCATTCCTGCGTATTTCGCCTAAGTTTCAATGTTTTTTTTTAAGAGGAGGAAAGTCACCTTTTTTCTATTTTAACTCCAAGATTTTTTCGTTTGAGGGAGAAAAAATGTCGAAAGTATGATTTAGGGATTGTTGCAGCAATTGAAGACTATTGTGAGAAACTACGAAATTTGGGAAATTCCATCAAGAAACTGAGGAAAAAGTGCTTAACTAAATCAGCTGACCAAATTTTTGGAGAATCACCGGTACATTTACCAACTCATGAAAATTAATGTTGGTTTTGAGGATATAAAAATATGTGTAGCCTTTTTGAGAACTATGATACTTCTTTTCTATGATAGAAGCGGACGTTTCCTCGTGTACACGCAGAAAATAAATATATTCTCCATGAAAATAGAAAAAAATAGAGCAACAAGGATCGTAATTCCTTTCAGAAGAGAAGATATTGATGTGATACCGAAGATTGCTTGCATTAATCGCTTACGGACGAAAATCAAATTCATCAAATAGGAAAGATGGTCAAGTAGGTAGATAGATAGGGCCTATGCTCATCTTTTTGGTGAGTTCAGGCCCATGTGGACCTCTCCTTCACCTAATCTCGTATGTTTTATATTCAGTTCAAAGAATAATTAAACAAACAAAAAGAAAGATTATAGTGATGGATGAAATCTTTGTAACTTTGTCAACGAAAAATCTCATGGTCTGGGAAAACACTCTTAGAAAAGGGGGATAAAAAATCGCGAAAACAAGCAGAAAGAAATACAAGTCTTAATTATGGAGTCTGTAGAAAGGATATATCATTTCGTAGATAATATTTCAAAGTTGATTCGTTTTAATAAAAACATGGCAAATGCACGTTACCTCGAGAGGAATTTTGTCAGAGAAGCGGCTGCAATTAATGAGGTAAGTGTGAAAGAAGAGAGTATGCGATTACTCAATAAATTTTCCCCTGACATCTCTGTGAAAAGAGATTGCAAGATATTGTCCATCAAATTTTGGTTTTCTCTTGCCAACTTCCTGAAAATATGGATATATGCATGAATCTCTTGTATCTCCTTTGTAAATACTCTACTTCCTTCTTACGAGAATTCGTTCTTTGAAACCCTTAATTACTTTTCATGGTAGGATGGTGGTAAACTGGCTCTGGGTTTCCGTACCGAGTAATCTCCCCAATCTATTTACGATAATCTGAAAGAGAATATTTATAAATATTTCGTTAACGTAGTCCACTTTGTCTCCATTCGTTTATCGTCATACTAAATTATCGATGGATAAAAACGGAATTCAAACGGATGGATAAACGGAATCTACCCTAACTTTTAATTAAATCCTCATATGTAAAGTATTATTCTTTCACTGTTTTTCCTTCTATTTTACTTGTTTAGAGATTTACAAATTACCTTGCGCAACCTCTTACCACAACATTGACTACCTTGCGAAACTAAGAATACCTCTATAGCGTTATCTTCTCTTAGCGTTTCGAGGGTCGCTTAAAACTACGGACCATTAGTCTACAAGGACCACAGAAAATCTCTGCTCTATTATCTGAATTCTAAAAAAAATATTGACGGGCGTAAAAGATAATTTATGTTCTAGCAATGAAAGATGAGTGCGAGGTATCAGTGTGTTGTCTTGGCCATAGCGCACCCACGCCCGGACAGATAAATCCGAAGGTCTCTGTACATAATTGACTTTATCGCTGTTCTTTATGTAGGTCCATCCAACCTGTCTGAGTTCACCTCTCCAGTTTCTCATGGACTCGACTTTGCACACGCCTCCGTTGGAATTCCGTCCTTCCCAAAATTATACTTAGTTGAAGTAACCAATAATACCATGATTACGTCGAACATCATCACAGGTAACGTTTACACCGTGTCACATGTTCGGTAGTCTCATCAAGAGATATATATACATCTATAATGTCTGTTTCCTTCTCGTTGTTTCCGTGAAGTATCTGCTGTTGTCATCAGGCCATTGTAACCTGATTGAGATTTTTTCTGTCACTCGAACGGAAACACCTCCATGTACTTCCAGTAGATGTGTTTGAAGAAATCTCGATTATGCACAGGGGTGACGGTAACTATAATGCACGTAAAGCTGTGCACCTAGGAAAAATTGCAATTGAATTAAGCTATCGAGCCAGAACATTTCTCACGCCGTTTTGGGTGAATTTGTAGGCAAAGGCAGTGGTTTTGTCCAAGTATGCGGCATCACCACAAGCCAAAACAGCATAAGAATATGTTCTCTTTCGATAGCTTACTTGGATAAAGCATCCTCCCTGAAAGGAGAAGGTTCTAGGTTCGATTCCTGATGCTGTCAGGCTTATTTCATGTCCGTTTTTTCGTGAAATCTCGATTTATAACATCCTCAAGACAACATCTCGATTTATAACATCCTCAAGACAAAATCTCGATTTATAACATCCTCAAGACAAAATCTCGATTTATAACATCCTCAAGACAAAATCTCGATTTATAACATCCTCAAGACAAAATCTCGATTTATAACATCCTCAAGACAAAATCTCGATTTATAACATCCTCAAGACAAAATCTCGATTTATAACATCCTCAAGACAAAATCTCGATTTATAACATCCTCAAGACAAAATCTCGATTTATAACATCCTCNCGATTCCATGGAGATTTTCAGAGTATGCTCCTTGCTGTAAAATATTAGACACGGATCCAACCGTTTTAATACGAAATCAGCATTTGAAATCCCTGGCTAGGCAACTGCTCCATACACAGCCAAACCATACAAATCGCAAAATTTCCCATCTAAAAAAGTGTTTCCTCCCATTTCTTTGACAAAAGAAATACTTTTTCTGGATTAAAAGAAGGTGAAATTTAATGGTGAAAAATTATTTATTTATGTAATTAATAATAGGTGGTTCTTAATAACCACATTCCTTATTATTAATCCTTGTTATTCTTTTTTGATTGTAAATAAATAAATAAATAACGTCTTTATTTTGGGCGAAATTGAGACTTTAAAGTCTCCTCTTCCATTTAACCCATCGTCAATATTAAAAAGAAATTTTAAATTAATAATAATACTTAAATTAATAATATCAAACAGTTAAAAAGTTAAGGAAGCACCAAAACATTCCTAACTACAAATGTCATCCAGATATACGTTTTTCATTACAGATGGAGGAATTATCTCTCTCTCTCTCATATTAGAGGCTAGACCACACGGGTGGGGAACATCTCTTCATTGGCTGCATATTGTACCATTCGGATAAGAAGCTATTAAGATGTATATAAAACCTTAAGGCCGCAATCGTCTAAATTCAAATGAGGATTGAGGAAAGGTAAATTACTAAGCAAGGAAGGGCCTTGCGGCTGAATCACAAAGAAAAACAGGTGTGAAAAATAGCGACATGACTGGAACTCGAACCTAGGTCTCCCATTTCCGGGTAGGTATTCAGAATACCTGCCCGGAAAGTGAGAGACCTGGGTTCAATCATGTCGCTATTTTTTACACCTGTTATTCCTTATTCCCTTAAATTCAAATAGTTAAACTTCTGAAATTTTACGGAGGGAAACGAATTTAATCACTAAGTAAACTTAGTCAGAATATCTTCCTTTTTATTTCCGCTTCACGTAATAAACGAGACTGAGAAACAAAATCATTTAAATACACGCATTAAAATCAGGTGGTAAAGAAAACGCATCACTGACGAGGAACCGTAATAACTTCTTTCACTTTATACTTGAATTCTTCTGCAATCGTTGACATGTGTTGAGTTCCATCTCTAAGGCGTCACACGGCGTCGTCTGCATCAACACATCGACGTCCCTAATTTTTTCCATATCCCTCCCTTGTCAAGAACAACTTCGCTTAGTTGAGGTTAATCTATCCTATTCTAATCTAATCCTAATATTTGTTTGCGTCTTCTAATGAGGCCTCTCTTTCCGCCCCAGTTACCTCATTAGACAATGGTTCAGTCAAAACAAAGGGCAACCATCTTTTGCGACCAAAGCTACAGTCTCGCGACCTAGAATTGCTTCGAGTCAAGCTAAAGGAGGCACTTTGTCTCTGCAACGACCTCTCTCACTAGCAGTTAGGAGTCATGAGAGAAAATCCGAATTACCGTCAAACTCGAACCCAACTCTCAGATCGAAATATGGCATTCTCTGCTTTCGACATTTTCTTTTGGACGAGTTCCTAGTTATGAAGCTTTATCGTCACTAGAAACTAATTAATTTAAATTACTTGCGATGAGTATTTTTCATTTTTATATCTCGTCGTCTACGCTTTCTTGGAACTTGCATTATGATGATTCCCTCTTTTGTTTTTATTTCTCTATCAGCATTTTCTATTTCATGTTTTAAATCTTCAACGGGAAAGGGTTACATTCATGAAGAGAGTAATACATGTTGAAAGAAAGGATTCTTAGTAATTTCCACAGTAGGTTTATAAATCGACTGTGGGAATTGCTAAGAATCCTTTCTTTCAAGATGTGTGTTGAGTTCCAAAAAGTTAGGCTTAAACATATTAATTTTGAAAGAGTGTAATAGATCACAATCTTGCCCTTAACTTTCTAATTAACGATCTATTATTACTTTTTTATTATTATGCATTATTAGTTGTATAACTAGGGATACATTTTCAACTCCGGTACTTTTAATTTACTTTAAAATTTCCCCCTTTAATCTGTTTTGTATTATTGAGCATTTTAGCATCGGTTTAAAATTTTAAATTCGATGTGATTCTTCAATTTTCGAGTAATGTTTCCGGGATGCAACTTTGCAGCTCTCTCGCTCTATTCCATTTGGAGGCCTTTTACACTTTATTGAGGATTTCTCAAACAATCATCATACTGAGATTCATAATTGAACGAAACTGAATTTGCCCAAGGATAGAATAGGTATTATTTAAAAATTATTATTAATTGTTTATTTAATGGTGCATTGACACCTTATTTTATATTTCTTCAACTTTTAGTCCTTCAAACTCTCATAATAATATTGCGTTATAACTGGGAGTAATTTGATTTTGATATACATCATTTCTTGTATCTTTTATACGCATCTATCCTTGTGAAAGCTTGCGCTCACTCTACTGTTTCTTTCTCTCCACTCTTCATTAACCAAACTGCTGTTTCTTGTCCTATCTGCATATTCTATAAATTTTTAATCGCAAAACGTTCTATTTTTACTCCCGTTTCAACTATCTAAATATTTTATGATATTTTAACGTAAATATTTCATTGTTATATTGCACGTATCAGCTATTATACTATCACTAACTTACAAAAGTATGTTTTGGGGCTGACTGTAACGCTTCCCATGTTACATTCTCAATTTCTCCAAAAATTAAGTCGTTCCCATAAACGCAATCAATCTCACAATCGAAATGTATGATAGGATGATTCTTTCATACATTTCGATGATGGTGTGAAAAGATATTCTGTGGGAGCTCCTTCCTCATTTCTACCAACGATGTTACGCTATTCACTGTCACTTAGAGTACTTGCGGCGAAGGGATTCTTTACTAATCACTAATACCCAAAAAGAATCCACAGAACAGACGTGCAGAGCCTCCGGCATGCGCGTAACGCGATTGACCTCAGAGAAAGCAGTTCCGGGTTTGATTCCCTATGGTGGCTCACGTGCGAAATGACCATAGATGTCGAAGCACTTTCAAAATTACTACTATTACCAGAAAATATTTCACTGTACCCGGAACATTTGATACGATGTCGAGATTAAGTAAGCAGAAAACTGCCTTGTAATGCAGCCTTTCCCGTCCTGTATGCTCTCAAGTCCCACTTTCCATCTTCTCGGAACTGCCAAATCCGAGGCCAGGTCCGCAAAATTTGTTTTTCTAATTGACGTAATTTAAAATTTTGCAAATGCTTAGTTTGCTGATGGAGTGAGACTCTCGCAGGATTTATTTACACTGAGACAATATATTTGAAAAATGACTTGCTAAAACGAAAAAAGTAAAACGATATCTACCTCCTTGAGTCCCATCTAGAGCGCTCGCAAGTTCCACAAGGAGTGCGCCTTCCACCGGTAGAGAAGCACAATTGAGAAGTTCGGAAAGGAACCGTAGGTGCCGTGAGAGTTCATTGCGCCCTCGGGTTGTGATATGCCCGATTTAAAAAATTCAGTTTCATTTCCAAATTTTGTCCTGACGCCGAAATAAGGGCACCCAGTGGTCTACGTTGTAAATAAACGAAAACGCTGTACTTTTTTACAAACAGTTGTGTATTGTTCCATCGTTTGCCATTTTAGCGTATTTAATTGTCGGTAGAGTTGTTTCGATTTCAATTTTCTTTTTATTAGAGGGAAAGATGATCATAATATTGTCCTGAATCAAAAGACAGTGGCGAAAAGTGATCCATCAGTTACCGTTGATTCCCTACTGACCTATTTCCACACGTACTCTGATGACGGGAAAGTAAACAATCTTAACGTCAATAATGGCATAGGTCTTCAAGGAAGGAAGTTTTCGCTTGAAAGTGAAAAAAAATGAAGAAATATCGACATCATAAAATTTTGGGTTTTTCGACACGTAAACATTGTTTTGCGATGTAAACAAAAATATTCAAAGAACTATCTTTGTAATGGTACTAATTATAACCTACCATAGCCATTAATTCTATTTTTAGTTGAGAAAATACTCTCACCGATAAAAACCGATTATAAATAAGCTTCTTATATAAAGACAAACTCCTGGATTGCCAATTAGCACGTTCTTTTGCCAAAGAAATAAACGATGCAAGCGATAAAAAAACTTTAATGCATGTAAAGTTTTTTTATCGCTTGCATCGTTTATTTCTTTGGCAAAATAAAAATTAGAAAGAACAGCCGTTAGAAATTGAGACTGGCACAAAAAGAAGGGAAATTGAATAGAGATTTGTATTTTCGTCGTTAAATATTGCTTTCGATTCGGAATTGAAAGAACTTTGATAAAATATAGGTAAATTTGAGGTTTTAAACAACCGGTCAACCCTGACAACGGGGTACAAGAACAAGAACATACGGGGTATTTAGGCCCATTTTAAAGTAAGAGTAATAATTAATGATAGACTTACGAAGAAGAGGTAATTTAGACTTTTGCATTCACGATGACATATCGCGGGGTCAAATTTGTGTCCAATTAGGAGTGTTCCTTAATTAGCTTGCTTTGCATATTCCAAAAGGGTCAATTATTTGCTGCTTTTTCGTGACGAAGGAAGCGGGAAAATAATAAACTCATTAGTGGAGAGGTTGGGAAGGGAAAACTTTTAGGGGACTTATGTGAATTTTAGCTGAAGTTAAGTGCTCGAAGAAAATTTCATTGTGTTGAACGCATATTCTACATACTCATTCCAAGCGAGCGTTTGTCCGTAAACGTGATCTCACATGATGTATCGAGAAAATGTGTTTTTTTGAGTTATTCCTCCTTCTCATCAGTTACCTAAACTAATAAACGTTTTCTTGACAGTCCAGTATGCCGCAGAGACTAATAGGAAGGTAAGAAACAACCATTGAGATGAATTAATTTTCAACAATTTCAAGTTCCGCGATCTCCGTTTTTCGAGTTCGTTCATTCACACTCAAATACCCACCCACCGACTACATTATAATTATAAGTAATCTGATACGAAGACGAGAAACATCATCGACTTAAGGGTAGGTAAAAGGCAATTTATTCAGCGGCTTATTTATTATGCGTTGGATTTCCTTCAATATTCAGATTTTAAAAATTACTCATGAGAGATTCGATTCTTTTTTCATTTGTACAAGTGAGATAAATTGGTAGTCACAGTTTTGCTCTTTTTCTACGGTTTCTCCGAGTTTGGCATTGTTAGAATGAATTTATAGATACCTTCTAAGACAACCTAATGTTACGCTGGCCAGAGCCCAATAGACAACCAATTATTTATTTTTCACTCAGCGTTTAGTTTAGCAAAGCCGTTTTATGGGAATCCAACACTTGATTTTTCTTGAGGTAGAAAACTACGCAATTTTGACTCTTATTTTATGACGTCATGAGATTCTAGTTAACGAAGGTTTCCGCCATTCTAACACGATGTACGTATGGCCTTAGAGATTTATTAAAACTACTGTTTAGTATAGATTCCAACTAGTTCTAGAACATCATTGTCTACTGTAATTGATTTTTAACGAAGTTATTTATTTTTAAACTCATTTTTCTTTTCACAATTGATCTCACATCTAAATCTACATAAATACCCCGCAAACCGCCTTTCGGCGTGTAGCAGGGAGTGTAAACACCAAGCGTGTGGAAATTAAACTGTAAACAAAAATAAATAATACAGTTCTGAAGAGAAAGAAAAAAATTCAGCGAATTGATTTTAGTTTATTGTTATCGCGTATCGTTTGCGGACAGAAAGAGTCCACATAACGACTTTTCCTCGCATCTATTTCCCTTATATTACGCTCACTGTCGGATCAGCCGGATTCTCTTCAGTAGCATTCTGAAGCAAGTTTCATGTCCAACCTAGTAATTTATCATGGATTTCTAGGTGAGATTACATGAGGAATGTGATTTTTATGTAGTTATACACTATTTTATGCTTTTTTGCCTATCTATATTTCATTTCATTAATGTTTGTTTTGTCTTGCGATAATTCTTACATCACCCTGAAATTATTTTTTTCTTTCATAAATCGTTTTTTTACAATCAATTCTCCTGATTTAAGAAACAGCTAATTATTTTCACGTGAAAGGTTTTGAAATAATTATCACCTTATGCTTAATTTTTTATGATATATCATCTATTTCAGATTTATAAAATAATGATCTACTACTTTCTGAAAAAGTCATAATTGGCATTTCTATGCTCGAAAAAAATAAATTATTTCTTAGCACACATTCGGAAAAGCATTACTTTCTCTGCACATTTTTCGCAATATATTTTCCACACCCTGAACACAAATTTCAAGATTTATTTAGCACAATCTTGAGAAATTTGGCACCCTTTTCTCTTTTGCGCTCTTGTAGGTGTAATTTTTCCCCTGATGAAGCTTTCCGAATATCAAATGAGCATGACGGCGGTGGCTCCATAGCAAATGCGTTTCCCACCATTTCTGTTACTAATCTTTGTATGTATGCCTTACTAAGTTTGCATCCTGTAGTTATTTGAATATCACCCAGCTATTTATTCAGGCTAGATCCAATATATAAAAAATACATATGCAGGCCACTTCCTTGTAGCCCAACCAGTAGAACATTTCCGGCACATAATGCCCATACGATCTACTCCAACTTTAGTTGCGTTATAGAATAAAATTTGTCTTGTTTTCTCTTTTGGGTATCGGATATTATTACATCTTGGTGCATTGTACTAAGTAACAGCACATTTTTATTCTTTTTTGCATGATAATCCGTTAAAATATCACCTAGGCTATTTTTATATACTCTAGTTGAGTGAATTTGATTACGTCTTTGAATTGAAGGAGGTAATTCTCGTCTGTTTTTCCTTATCGTTCCAACGAAAGTTATGTTGATCTTTTTCGAATTCTCTGCCAGACTAATGGAGGAAAAGTAGTTATTACATGTTATATTAGTACCGGAATTCTCGTACGGCACTGTCAATCGAAGAACGACGAATTCCCCAAGATACTGATTAGATATCCTCGCATCATATTTTCCGCAACATGGTAATGCATTAAGGCAATATTTAGATTTCACATCTATTAGAACTCAGTACTTTATCCCGAATTTATCTGGCTAATTTGGCATATATTGTAGGAAAGGATATTTGCATATCATATGATATAGTTGTTCATCAGCCGTTACACTTTCGGCTGGATTGTTGTAGGCTCGAAAGTTTGTAATGAATTTATTCCAAGGTTCAAAGCCCAAAGCAAATTTATCTTCTCTTAAAACTTGACTCCGAGTCGCTCTATTATCAAACTGCAAATTTTCATGATGTTCAAGAATCGATCCCTGGGTATAGTGCTGGAAAATATTTTAAGAGTCCTATGTTTTCTTCCAACAACGTTTGATTGTGTATGTTTCGTTCAATATTTCTTATGATATACGACAGAATTTTCAATTATTTTCTTTTAATTTGGGATAGTAATAAACAAAGTCAAGATGCATAAAAAAACAAGCTAAATATTTTTATGTAACACTCAAAGAGGGTGAAAATAGTAAGGAAAATTTCAAAAGTTGATAGTATAATTCTTTGAATTGATAGCCCTGCGATTTCGTGTAGAAAAAATAAAATAAAAGTCCACTCACGATAAATCCATGATAAATTGGTTATTGGACATAAATCTCTGATATTTTCCTTCAGTTAATATTCCGAGAAGTTGGCCACTCTGCTTCCTAATAGTTAATAAACTTATATTGGCTCCCAAAGAGTTTCGAAAATGTATACAAAGAAAATCTGTGCTCGGGAAATCTCTTTATTTATAAATACAGCAAGGACGTGACAACCTATTCAGAGATACTTTCCGAAGGTTGGCAACCCTGCCTTATGAAGTTGGTACCCTTGAAATGAATTCATAATTGTTCAATAAAGATAATTGCTACTAATTACGAGGTATCTGCTCGAGATTTATCTGAGAAAATAATTGCAAGAAATTTTATAATTATCAACATTAATAAGTTGGTAACCCTGCTTAGAAGTGAATTTTATAAATCAACAAATGCCTTATACCGATTTGGCGGGGCCAAAAGCTGCATATTAGAAATTTACATCGCAAAATTCGAAAATTTTTTCCGCCCTCGTTATTGTATGGGATTTGTTCCTGAGAGTGAACGAGTGCTTTTCTATGTTTGTTATCAGATGCAATAGAATTTTTTATTAAAATATTACTGACTTTTGTCATTACATCGGACCTTCTACTACATATTTCTAGAGTATGAGGTTTATAGGTTTAGTTTTACCACGAAAATGTTTCTACAATATGATAGACTGTAAATTTAGGACATCAGTCCGCGTTTTGTTTAATAAATAAAAATATAAACAAATGACAAGGTAAAAATCTCATAATTGCTTAGCTAAAGGTCTATTTTTGAAGAACTGCTAAAGATTTGGCTTATAAAAGGCAAATAAATATTAAAAAAGGAATTAAAAATCTAGGGGTCAAATGACCCCTTCCCATCCTTCTAGGTATAACATGATGTAAAAAATGTCCCAGCATTCATAGCAAAATTTTTATTTTTTCATATAATATTTTGGATGGTGACGAACAATGTCAAAAAGTTTCAAATAATTAAAAAATGTTTTACTCATAGTTTTTTTATGTCAAACTCATATTTCGGGTCAAATGACCCGCACCGTCCTTCTAGTGTTAAAGTGAAAAAAATCCTCAATTTAATTAAAAGTATCACATATCACCGCTCTCTGTACATATATATAATGGCATCCGTATGTCGATTGTATCTTAAATATATTAAATTATTAGCAGGTGGCGTATGAATTCGAGATGATAGCATCCCCCTATCCCTAAAGGGCTTGCAGTCCTCGGTTTCTTAAGGAAAAGGATAAGGATAACCCGGAACTATCAATCAATTTTCATCTTCGTTTTTTAAAAGAACCGTCCTTGGTTTTAACTCAAGGTGAACTTCGAGTATAGACGCAATCATGGAAAGAAAATAGTGATTGGGTGGGGACCCTTTTCAATCGGAAGACCGCATATTAAATCAGCTGACTGCACGTGGAACCATGCTGTTGCATTTAAGTTACGTCTTGTCTATATTTAAATAAGAGTCTGGTATCGAAAATCCACCTGGGAGAAACTTCCATCGCTATGAAACCCGAAGAAATTATCCCATTTTTTTCACCTGACGTGATTACAAAGAGTGAGAAACAAAACTACTTACGTCTGAGAAGCGATGAAAAGGATGAGAGGGGGCTAATAGAAGCTTGGATGTGGCGGAAGTCTCTGGAAGCAACTAAGTGTACGTCTCGTGCTCGTAGGTAAGGATTCCTGTCTTCCGAGAAGTTGAACCTTCCTTATGCCTCTCCCATACGACTTTCTACTCCACTTATCCAGCGAATTTCGCGGTTTCCCACATTTACTCAATTTTCAAGGCAACCTGCACCCAGGGACAGGAAGAGAAATTCCGGCACTAGAGATTTCCCCATAAGCTCCCAAGTGAAAACTCATAACCTCTTGTTTAACCCGATCAACGTCTTTGTAAACCTCTTGTTTAAGCTGCTCAACCTTTACTGATGAAGCGAAAGTTTCAGTCGCTACAATACTAGCTTAACTCACAGAATCTTCCTGATGTGGTCGTTTCTGATTGTAGTTTTATAAGTTACGGTTGCGGAACGTTATGCACGGTTTTATTTCCTTTGCGATGGTTCGAAGATTTTGGATCTGCAATCGATTATGCAACTTCTCTTGCAATCATCTAGAGGCCTGAGTGTATCCGCAAACGAACTTTTCTTTAGAGAATTTTACGCGAATTTAAGTAGTAAATACTGGAAAATGAAAGGAAGCTGCGATTATAAGCTAATGTAAAAAATAAAAAGCTACCGTAATGACGTTAACTCAAATTTGTAGCGGATTTCTTGAACAATTCGTTGTAAATGAGAAGAGTTTAGCATTTGGTCAGGTAATTATGTGCTGAGATCCCACTAAGTAACGGGAGTGGGATTTGCTAAGACGTTGCTTATTGAGATTATTTTCTCTCGGTATTCAAGGCTTATCGCTGTGACACCTGTAATGATCCAGCACTAGCCTTTAGCTGTATTCTCACGATGTAGATTCTCGGACTCATCCTAGTCTCTGTGATTTCGCCGTCATATTTTATTTCTGACGGGGGGTGAAAATGTATTTACAGAATAGTACCGGAAATGAATGTTCAAATAGGTTCGCCATGCTTTACAATCGTTTTTCCCGAAATTCTCATAGCGATGTCCTTTTAGTGCCTCACGCCTTCCAATTCTTAATCTATAATTAAAATAACTATATAGCTCGACCAATTGAGAAACTAATGAAAATAATAATTGGGATCTGCGGTTATAAAAATCTTCGTTAAATCAATTCGCTGAATTTTTTCTTTCTCTTCAGAACCCTGTGTTATTTATTTTTGTTTACAGTTTAATTTCCCCACTATTCCTTATCGACCCGCTGTATAAGGTCTATAATAAGGCGAGATCAAGACTAAAATGTCTTTTCTTCCATCTAATCTGTCGTCATAAATAAAAACAAATTAATCTGTGAATAGAAATAGAGAAGGAAACTTAAGAAGGATTTACGGATGTAAAAAACCTAAGTAATATCTTAGGGGAAAATATCTTAGGTAGGAAAACACCCACAAAAAAGGGGGACGTAAAATTTTCATTCAGTTCCCACAAAATGACAGATTATAATGACATCTCGTCATTGTCTTCAATCTAAACAACTTCGGGGTACGCCTATTTTCTTAATTAAGTGCAAATTTTTATGATATTTTATGCCTTAATTCATATACCTTCCTTATAGAATAGTTATAAGTGGAATTAAAATAACGATTAATAATAATAGAAACAAGGATACTTATAAGTGGAATTGAAATGGCGATTGAGTGCGAATTTCCACTAACTATTTCAGTTTCTCTTAAATGTAAGAGAGTAATAAGAGAAGTAAATGAAGAAGAAACACCAGAGAGAATCTGTCAGAGAACAAAGAACTTTCTTGCGGTTCGCAAGCGCGCCGCGGCACACTTCGATCTGCTCTACATAAATCGAAGACTGCAAAGCCTCGAAATCAATCGTAGAATTTAAGACCAAATTTGGAGTGTACAACATCCATTCCAGTGGGAGGAATAGTCTTCATCTATCTCGGTTGTATTCCGAGGATGAATTCGCCCGCCTCCGATTGATCTTTCTAGGTTGGGCTATCCCAAGCGCTCTTCCAGACTGCGGAGGAGAAGAGCACACTGATGAAGAATCGGGGTGTTGCAGGGAATACGGTGTGGCTGGCCATAACGGCGCTCGTCTCCAGTCAGTGGGTCTTCAAACTTGGGCATTGCTTACTTGAGCCGTTGCGTTTCACGTAACGGAGCTTCTCAGAGGCCAAGGGAACGGGAGTGGCATGCAGTAGCCATAGTGTATGTGGTTCAACGATCTCGATTATGTGAAGAGAGACTGAAATGACGGCGAGGATCTCGCTGCTGAAGGATTTTCTCCTTTCGATGTGCCCGTTAGCGTCATTTCACTATTGTATGTATTTTGAAACTTATTTTCGACTTATTCTATTTTCCGGCGCGGCGCTTTCGTCTCGAGCATGGGCCATGCTATTCAAAACGAGGACCACGTGTACCTCACGCCGTATCTGGCTTTCTGGGTTATGATGGAGTTGTATTTTGATTATATTACGGCGGCGTGTGGATCGCTTCCTCGGAGCTCTGCCTCATTCGAACATTAATTAGACTAGAAATTCTGCTGTCATTACTAAATAAAACTTCGATTGAACAGTATGTTCAATTCCTGGAATGTTACCCATATATCGTAAATTAGAAAAGTCGGCTGAAGAAAGGACCGTAATTAATTTGTGAGTGATACCCCATAGTAACAATAGCGGATTTAAAATATCAGAGGCCCTAGGCGCAAAGATCAAATGAAGACCCCAACGGTAGTTACGAGTAAAAATTTGCATACTTTTATAAAATACACAAATATAAATCCAATATAAATCTCATTCGCTTCAATACAGCAAGAATAAACAAACATGTTTTGAATTACAATACGTAATATTTTTATAAATTACGATGAATGATGGATAGACATTTTTTACATCATATAGCGGCATAAGCAATGTAATATATTCTATTAACGTAATATGTGGATTTACTCTACTAAAATAAAATTCTTTCTTGAAGCGAAAAACCAGAACAATTTGTCGTATTTATTAGTACAGTCTTTTTGAGGCCCACCTGTGGATGAGGCTCTCAGCTAACCTCTATTGCGCCTAATTATAAATCCTCCCCTGCATAGTATTGAAGAATATACGTACAATGATCATTAATAATTCGCTTCTCTTTATTATTCATTCTCTCTGTACAAACAAATCAGTGTAATGTGCTTATTGCGGTATTTAGCTAGAAGTGTTGTCTCGCCGTCAAAGATCCAACATTTATCCACCGCAGTTCTATGGCGGATTTCTTCATCTTCTTACAATTTTGCATATTATAGTTTAAATTCTTACATCATAGTATATATTCGAATATTGTACTAAATAATGACAAGAGTTAAATCAAATATTGACTCTCTAGTTCCAATTTCGCCCAATGAAGACATTTTTATTGTGTGTATTTTATCGTATGTTTGTGATGGACTTAAATACCTTATTTACATTTATATTTAAGCCCTGCAAACCGCCAATGGCGCGTGGCAGGGGGTGTAAAACACCTATATCCCTAACTACCTAACTATTAGCTTCTCTGATACTTCGCGGGAAAAATTACCAAAAATATCTATCCGTCCTGGCGACTATTTCCCTGTATCGCTTTTTCGTTTTCTTTCGAAGATTGCGTACGTTACTAGCTGGGATGAGAAAATCAACTATCTCCTCCCCGAGATCCGTAGTGACAAACTTATCGTAAAGCTTCCTACGGTATTCAAGTCTTCTATCACTAAGCGAGTTCCATCCGAGGGATTCTATCGTATGTCTCACTCGCTAAGGAACTTCTAATGATAAATCATCCATCGTAAAATTTAAAAACGATATACTTTCGATACGTTCAGTTCTTAGTAGTCTCAACCTGGACAATTCGGAAAATAACTAGTATAAAGATATAGGTGTCAAATGAATTTGCACGTAAATGCGAGCACCTGAAAAATTCCCAAGAAAAAAGATGTGAAGAAAGTCCAACGGGACCGGGTTTCGAACCCATATATAGTATAATTTCATAAACTGCAAAATAATCGGTGTACGATATTATATACGACTCCACTTATAACAGATTATCTTAATTTAAGACACTACACATAGTGGTTTATTTATGGGATTTAATAGTTTTTAACCTTTAAGTACGTACGCCTAGAAGACTTGGGAACTTAATTACGGGTGCCATTAATTGCCGATCGTTATAATTGAGAAATGCGATAAATAATTGCGGAAATGGGTAAAATTTATTAATAATAGCATTAAAATCATTGACATGTTTTGTGAGATAAAATACAATATTACTCGATATTGTATAACTGGGCGTTGTACTGCCCAGACAATACAATTGTATTGTCAAGGCGACCGCGCGGTACTTTAATTGCCGCCTAACTAATTTGAGGAGCGCCCACTATTTTTGAAAATTCTGACAGCTTTTGGCTTTAATTTTCAAGAATTCATTATTTTGCGTATTATGAAGTTAATACTAGAGTTGCTTGGTTCATTTCTTCATTTAAATGAAGAAAATCAGAGAAATTGCTACTTAAAACTTTTCCCGGCAGTAGTGGAGCAATTCCCTGAACTAAGCGCCCGCAGTAACTTTCTTTCCATCCAAAGATGAAAAAAGATTTAATGAAACTATACCAGTGATTTCAGTCAAGTGGCATCACTTTGATGACTATCTCTCAATGGACGTAAAAGATATTTTGAACGACGAAAAACAGAACAATTCATTTATCCTGAGATGTAAATTAGTGGGTTCGAGTAATTAGGCAATACAAGGATCTTAATGCTTCGTTATCACTGATATGACTAAATCCTCCATCTAGGGATTGGAAATGCCGTGTCCAAATGTGAACTCCTTGTCTCGCTGAAATTTTTCGCGAATGTGGCTGTAGGTGCTCGTGAGGATTATCTCATTGACAGAATAGGCCCTGACATGATTGTTGCTAGAGTCGTTACAAAGGAACTGTTTATCTCTTTAAGAGGAAATTCGCAATGCAATAGAGAGAACGTACTGGATTGGCAGAGCAAAAAGTAGAAATGTTTCTGTGTGCCCTCAATTTCGCAAGTTAAAGAAGCAGTAAAAGATTCTGCTTATTTCTTGACATTCGACTACTTTCCTGTTATGGCTCTGGTAAGGGTTGTCTCCTCCTTCGAAAAATTCCCGGACAAATGCTAATTTTGCTATTTGCTTTCGAATAAGCATAGTATACAGAAATATTTTAAAGATTTTCTTGTCTTTCTTCTTGTGTTACCTAATTTTTTCCTTTTGCAATCTGTCATTATAAAATATAGGGAGTACATTTGGAACACAGTCGTTCTCAGTGTTTGATCAGCAACTATGAGAATATGTTCTTAATATTTTAAGGGTACCTTTAAGATTCATAAGTTTATATCTTTATTTACTTTCGCACATCATTCCGTCCGATTATTTTTTAGTAGTATGAATGACCAATTACATTTGTACGCCATCGTTCTATCTTCCGTTCTCTCTCCCGATCCATCAATGAAAAATAATTTTCCATTTTATCGTTGAAGTATTTTTTATACATAAATTGTTTCTATTTTTGTCATAGATCCATTATAAAGGCTCTGTACTGTTTATTTAATTATCTAGATAAATAGAATATCAGCTATTTCCAAAGTCTCGGAAATGATACCCGAACACAAAAATATGCCACTGAAATGGATTACAGATAGGGGAATTTGTAATCTACCTGTCTTAGACGTAGAAAGTACTTTCTCATCGTGTAGACTTAAGTCAATTGTTATGGAGAATTTGAGTAATTCCTCGCAGTCTAGGGATAGGAAAGATTTGGTTCAAGATAATATAACGATGAAAAATGATCACGTAAATTAATCTCGAAGCTTACATGGAGTTTTAGTAGCAATATTCGGTTTCCTTCTTTGAATTTCCGCTTCCATCATTAGTTTTATGAGATTAATAATATATTTATAGAGGTCCTGAAAACTTCGTATTCGGCTTAGCTGGACTGCAAATATAGTAAATACACGCATGAATGCTCACAGAAAACCTCTAGCAATAAAGTTGTACTAATATCGTTCGAGATTTGCCTGTCATCATATAAAGGTATTGGAATGTATGTCCGCAATGTAAATAAGCAATATTCAGAAATATATATTATTTTATATTTTACGCCTTGGATGCATAGAAATACCTTCTGGTCAGATTATACGATGCGAAAAAGTTAACGCAGTTCTCTTCCTTTTGATGCTTGTTTTAATTTTCATATAATTGCGTAAATTATAATATGCGAAGTAATGCAGGCATAGGATTCTGTTGATTGTAAAGATATTGACGATTGCGAAGATAAATATTTGCATTCATTTTGTTGGAGGCAACACTAAATATTTTCTTTTTATCTCTAAAAATATACGAATTCGGAACCAATGATATGTATGTAATTTAAGCAATTATAAGATAAAACAATATGATAGGAATTCACATTTATTTTTGTAAGGTTCGAATTCTCGTGTGAATGTTCCGTTTAGAAGTTCCCATATAACAGGAGAAATGTGAAGATATTCTGGAGAAAATTCTGCAAAATGTGGTATCCTTAAATTGGCATGGTGATCGGAAATTGCTTCTTTAGTTTTTGCTTCGGCAAATGATTACAATTACTATCAATAGATTTTGTTCTGATCACCTGATGGTAGCAGTAATTCGCTGAAACGAGTCGAAATGAATATATTTTGTTAGAGAGAAATCAGCAATTGTTTTATTCAATCTTGTTTGCAGTGAACTTGAACTTTTAGAGAATTTTAGCAACCGAACACTTTATCCTCACTGCGATCGCTTTTTCCTCATAAGACCAGGGAATAGGGAATCCGAAATACTCGGATACTCAGCTACCGACTCATCGAGAAATCATTTATGAAATACCCAAGTATCCTCGACTTCTCCCAGAAATACTTTCTGGAATGAAACAACCTCTTACAGAATTATCATTACTATGTGTATTACGGAAAGGATAATATAAACTACACAATTATATACATCAGTTATATATTAAATGATTAATGTTTTTAAAATACAAAGACACGAATCTATTGGGTGTAAATTGCTTCGTATCTTAGTAAGGTTGGAATAAATAGAAATTCCTCTTCTGCAAAAAATGTCAACGTTAATGAAATATATGAAACAAATTATTTAAGCAATCTATAGTGAATCTCTTTCTTTTTAAGATTTTTTTTCTGGGAAAAGTGACACTCTTAGAATTTTACATGATTTCCTTCAGCTCCAACTAAAGTGTAACGAATGTGAACCGAGGAAAATCTACCAATCGCAAACGAATTGAGTTTCAGAGAATCAGCAGAAGTGAGTTACAGAAGTAAGTGGCGGGAAATTTTAGCGGTCAACTGAAGTAAAGTTTCTTTGCAGGTGATAGCTGTCTTCGCTATGATGGTAGTGAACGTGAATTCTTTCGACGAGTACACGGCGTGCATGCGGCCTGCTCCTCGCTCTTCCACGGGCCGCTCTCCTGCAGGGCGCCCCCTACCACCACCACCTTGCGATTTCAACAAGCAGTCATGGTGCGCAGTGCCCGGGAGTGGATACCCATGGTAACTCATTCGGTTAGCGCTCCTGCAGATTGCGCGAAATGCTTGGATAAAAGATTATAAAGTGCATTCTGTTGAAATTCATTGCTAGCGACTTGAATGTTTCACAGATTGCAGTCCTGGGGCGGATCCATAAACTTGCCAATGGGAGATTTAAGTCAATTTTCATATGAACTGACCTCCAATTAACTTCTAAAATGCCATTTTGTCTCGATAAATGTAGCAGAAGTGTAGTGATCGTGAAAAAGACTTCACAATCTCAATTTTAATCAAACTCCTTGTCAGATCCTAGGCAAATCGCTTGTATATACTACAAAGCCATCAAGGGGGATTGCCTCCTACGCATCCCTAGATCCACCAATACCGCAGGCTCGGGTTTCCCAAGCTATTCCGTACCACTGCTCCTTACTTTCTACCTCTTTTCATATAAAAAGTATTCTTTCCAAGCAGATCAGGGGCACAGTAAAATTCAAAATAAAACTGATGCATTAAAAACTAAATCACTGCTAAGTTATTTTATAAACTTTTCTTGCTATTCCCAGCCCAGTACTGAGATATTTCCTTTAACGATAACCCTGCTTACGAATATTTTGGCTAACGAAGTGTTATTTGGTGTTTTTCAGTGAAATGATTTTTTGTTGGATTTCCCAATATACACGCGGGCACAAAAGAATCAGTGGTCTAAGTCAATTAGATTTTTATCGTTTTTAGAAATAATAATAGTTAGTGGATTTATCGTTTTTTAGTAATAGAGTACAGTATTTATAGGACTATTTTATGTGTAATTTACGAATTGGGATCTCTAAAAAATTCTTATTTCAGCTTTGAAAGGTGGTCTAAGAAAGAATCATCTTCGATAGCCTAGACATTATCGTATCATTTAATCAAAAAGGAAATTTATCGTCAGTAAGATAACATACTCTTGCATCAAGAGCCCTTCTAAAGGCAGTATACTCTTTTGTTGGGAGTCACTTTTTTATTATTATACACTTTCGCCGCAGGTAGACGCTGGGTCAGGTGGCGACGATGTATTATACTATATTCAACAACTCAAATAGTATCAAAAAGTTCTACAGATATAAATACAAAAAATTCACTAGATTCAATGTTTTACAAACTTCACTTTAGAACTTACAATTCAAACAGCTGCAATTTACATGTCAGTCTGCAACTTATAAAAAAGTATGTATATTCACAAACAAGTCTAATATTTCCTCAAAATCCTTGCATATACTAATACGGATTATAGTTCACAAAAAACGATTCTCCGTCAACTTATCTCCAATACAGTTATATACGTAATTATTGCAATATTACATGTACATAACATTAAATTATTTATTCATTAGGCGGAAAATTTCCTCGAGGAAAAGAAGTCAACATCACTAAAAACGGAAGCCGAGTCTACAAATTGTATTTCATTGTATTGCACAATATTCAGGCAGTTTTTTGTCATGAGGTGAATCTTTTATGCTGATAGATGGAGTGGTGGGAAGAAAAAATGATAAAATTCATTCCTGTATGGGAAGCCAAGGGTCATAAGTCACAGCGGTGGGTGATCGAATGAATCGGCATCCTTAATGAAAGCAAGGTTAATACTGAGTGGGGATTTCCATCTTACCCCATACATAAATAGATGTATAAATGGCTATGATTGAATATATATAAAAAACGAAACACGAGAAAAATATTTTGAATTTAAGGGAAAACCCACTCAGCTGAAAGTCGATGGAATTAAATTCACAATCATGGAAAACACCCGCCCAAGGAGAGGGGTGAAAATCCGCGACAACAGTTACCGCAATAAACGGAAAATATTAAGCTTATATAGTATAAATGTTGACTAGGATGGTCATATCCCACGTAGGGATCCAGCGCTATGGACATATGTTTTCTTTACATAGTATAAATGTAATGCATAAATATAGTAAATTTTAGAACAAGTACATGATACATATATGACTAAAATTTTACTCTAGGAGAGATACAGCTGTCCTATAGTTGTAGGACCGTATATTTTACATTTCCATAAAGGACTATATTCTCCTACAATATATCTTCAACTTTATTTTTCTCTTGAAATCGATCAGCATTTTTTCCTTTACTATCCGATATAGGTATTCGGCGATTCCAGTGTCTATCATGTTTAGACAAATTATAATTCCGACTAATAAATTTCTGGAAATAAGGTTTTCACTTCAGTTCAAGTTCCAAGCTGACATAGAATTCCGGATAACACTAAACGAAACATTGCCAGAATCTCTGGGCCACATTAGCATCTGTTTTTTTCGGGAGCTACGAAAAGTGTTCTTTATATTTTTTCATATCAGTCGTTTTTCGGGTTAGTGGTGATCAATCATTAATGGTGGTGAAAAATCATAATTGTTTCTTTTTTTCATTGTATGTATGTATTATCATAAATTAATGCTATTTGGGAGTGGAAGCAATTTAGAATTACAATTGAATTTAATCTTTTTTATTACAAGGATATTCATTGCGAGTCTAAAGAGTTTTTATGGAAGCTATTTGGGATTGTACTAGCTAAAATTTGGATTAGGTTTATCTTCGATCTCTTAAGCTTCTGATACCGCATTTTACCCCGCGAGTTGCCAGTGGTGTATCGCTGGAGATGTAACACTAGCACCATTACCTAATCTACCCTGTTAGTTTGTCTAATCTCTTCTACGAAAAGAGCTACCAGAAATAGTTACTTGTTTTAGCACTTAATTCTTCGTGACACTTTATTAATGCATCTCGGAGATCGCACTCGTTGTTTATTAGAATAAAAATATCATCTACTCAATCAGAAAGTTATGTACTAATGAATTTTTGGAATAGATTACGTCGATAATCTAATATCCTCACCTGGAGAGAATTCCAAGCGAGGGATTTTTTCAAAGCCGTAACGCTACCATCGAACCTGAAATCTCCACCAACGAAACAAGTTGCTATACGTTGGACAGTCTCTAAATCTGAGACTAGCTCAATTTCATGCTAATCCCAAATCACGCATCGGTATTTCTGATTAGGTCGAATAAATTTTCGATAAATCGTGAGGAGAATAATTTATTTCGCTCCCGATGGGCATAAACATAATCTATTACGGCGACAGTGTTATTTTAGGGGCAACTATTCTACTGTTTCCCATAGCATAGAGTAGAATTGTATCTATATACATATATTCATTTATCAAAATCAAACATGTTGTTCAGGGAATGGTCTGACAATTCCTCTAATGCAAACAATGTCAACGTTAATGAAATATATGAAACAAATTATTTAAGCAATCTATAGTGAATCTCTTTCTTTTTAAGATTTTTTTTCTGGGAAAAGTGACACTCTTAGAATTTTACATGATTTCCTTCAGCTCCAACTAANAGCAAGAAACTTTAGCATATGAAATTATTTGCTTATAATTGAAGCAACATGCTATTTTTGAAAAAAATTCCTTTCCTCTCTTTGCAAGGAATAACCTTTCTATTACATTCAAAGGGATGGATTTATATTTTAACGAAAGTACACAACCGAAAAATGAAAGTACATACTAACTGCTTATCCGATAATCAGTAGTAAAAACACTCATAGAAAGCCTGATGAAAGGGTTTTTGAATATAGAATTCAGAGGCCTTTTGTGATTTTTGTATTAATTCAGATCTAATTCGACTGAATGCCGACAAAGAAGAGTGAGGTAGGTTGCCATCCTTTTTCACTTAGACATAATGCTACCAAGGAAGCGTAAGTTCATTAGCTCATGAATAACATCCTTCGTAAAATTAATTCAGGGGTTACCAAGATGAATGTCATAATTCATCATCACATATACTTCTTTGTCTTACGTATATTCATAGCCAAGAACGAAAGTGAGACAAAAGTGCCTCGTTAAAGGCACCATCTCTAGTCTTTGCCAAACGAAAAATAAAAAGTAATGCATCCATTGATAGATGATATAACGAACCAACGGATACACAACTCAGTAATACGTTCCAAGGGAATGAAAGGAAACTTCGGGAAGCAGATCAGAAAGGTTTAGAAACTGTGCTGTAGAAGATAGAATAGAACCTTGCTAGCGTAAAATATACGTATTACTCTCCATCACGAAGTCCTCCAAAGCAAACCGAAAAACTTAATGGAGACAACTTTAGGATCGTTCTTTAAACTAATTCCTTCGCTTAATTCGTGGACTTCGCTTAGGGAAAGAAGACTTGATTACCAAAGTAAGCTTTTCGAAAAGTTTATCACTACAGATCTCGTCGAAGAGATCGCTGATATTATTATTCCAGTTAGCAACGTGCGCGAGCTCCGAGAGAAAACTAAGAAGCGATTCAGGGAAGTGATTGCCAGAACGGATAGTAACTTTTGGTCGTTTTTCCCGCGAAGTATTAGAAAAGCTAATAACAGTAAGGGTGTGATAGGATTATCGGTGTTTTTACACTCCCTGCCGCACACCACTGGCGACTTGCAGGGTTTAAATGTAGATGTACTTTAAGTAGTGATAGTATTTTTAATTGAGTCTCGGCAGCTTAAGTTATATCACTCGTATGGACCGCCACTGGAAATCGAATCTGGGACCGCTTTCACCGAAGGCGAACGCACTACCAGTTTGGCTCGGAACTTCTTAAAGTTTACCAAATTATGTCTAAAGTTATGAAATGAGTTTCCCTTTTCAACGGATCACTTCCTTTGTTTTAGAAAAGGAGCTTCAATTTCATTCAGTAATTTTCGTTTGTTACTAATTTCCGTTCGTTTCAGGCATGCCGTACGGCAGTTTGTGCACGAGAACCAAGGTCTGATGCGGCGGATGTATGGAGAAGTGAGACAGATATCAGTTCTGCAAGCAGAGCTTTCGTCGAACGAATTGTCTTCGTTTGATGTAAAGTCGACTGGAAGAGCAGACAGCGTGGACATGGACTTGCTGAGGGAAGCAGCTGCGCTGAAATACACGGCTCCAATGGCAACCAAGACGAAAGCTACGAAAGTGAGGAAAGGGAGTCCGAAGAGAGGAGATGCCGGGAAGGTGTCGGAAACTGTGCCCAAGGCGGCGGAGGCTAAAGCCGCTGAGATTGGAGGAAAGATCGATGAGGCGAGATTCAAAGAAGCTGCGAAAACTCAAATCGTCCATACTTCCACCGATAAAGGTTTGTTATAACTCTTGAAAAAGGGCATGTAACATGTCATGTGGACATGTCCGTAGTTCCAAACGCGAGACTAACTCCACAAGAGAAAATTTCATTTTTAAGGGCGTAACTCTAAAACAAGTTATTAGCGCAGAATCTGATGGCTTTGAAGGCCTCGTGTACAAGATATAAAAAAATTATTCCGAAATAGCATAACGATTATTTCGCATTTTTAAAATTTTAGCTCACTATTGAACGCTTTCAGGCTCTATATATCTACTGTTTTTTCAAACTGTTTCGTATTAATATTTGTTTTAACATTTTTTTCTGCACTTCAACTGTCCTCATATTCAATTATTTTTCATTTCCACGGATGCCGAATCCTTATGAAAATGTCGCTGAACTAAGTGAATGTCTTCGATTTATTGTCTCTTAGGCACCAATATTGGGAATGGGAACTTTTTAAATGATAAGAATTATTTGCCAAGGGGCAAAAAGATTTGAGAGATACTTTGGAGGGACGTAGCAAAAAGGTTTGGAAGCATTGCTCTATCGCAATTTTTACGCGTTTCATAGGGTTTTACGTAAATTTGGTCTAATAGTTTTTTGAAGCAGCGCTCCCTATATGGCCGCTATATCCCCCTATGGAGGGAATTATGCAGGTTGGACCCTAGGGGGCGGGAAATAGCTTGAATGGGACGCATGGGATCCTTTTGGCGATGGTTACCTTTAGATTTATACCCCGCGAGCCGCCAGTGGCGAATGGCAGGGGTTTACTTACACCTCACCTAATCTACCCTATTAGCGTCTTTGATGCTCTGCGAAAAGAACAATAATACCGGGTCTTAGTATATTTAACGTAAAATGGAGACCGGGTGTTTATCGTCAACCATACCTTCAGGTATGCTCATGCTCCAAAGATCATTTCCTTGGCAAAAAGGGTCATCATCTACGAAAAAGGTTATTAATTCACTATCGATTTCTTTTTTAGGTAACAAGATCCCGTCGACGATCGCCGAATTGGAGGAGACCATATGGCAGTCGGAATATTCCTCCTTAGAGGCGCCTACCACAATGGCGGCAATATCATCTTCGGAAAGTTTCTCTTCCTCCAGTAATCGTCCTGAAGGCGCGCAGTTCGATGACTCTAGCAAGAAGTATGAATCAGACAGCTCAGCTCCCTTCGAGACAACCACAATGGAATTCATGGGTAACGCGTACGTCGACCGTGACACAGCTTTGTCCAAAGAAGAATCAGTGACCCCTGAAATGAGTTATACTACCACCTCTTACTCCCAGTCAAACTTCTTTTCCCCAACTGTGCTTAGCTCTACTACAGTCGGTACAGTATCACCTCACGAACAGTCAACCAAAGCGGAGGAACTCCATCAGGAGAAGCTCTTCCAAGATGTGGTGAAGGAAGAAAAAGAGGGACAAGAGGATTTAATGCACGAGATGATGGAGGATGAAGGTATGTTAGTGGCAGCCAACGGCTCAATTGATATAAACGAAGAGGAGAGTCAAGATGAGGAATTAGAAGATGGTGGGGAGACGTCCGGAAGCGAAGAAAAGGAAGGAGAAGACGTTTCCGATATGTTTCCCTCCGGTTCGAGGATACCACCCGCGAAACTTCGAGGAGTGTAAGTGAAATAGTAATCTATCGAGCTGTTTAGAATTATGGCAGAGGTTAAAGCCACTTGTGGGGTGAGAATTACATATGAATCAGAATGAGATATGTTTTGGTTTTTCTAAAAAAATTGATTGATTGATTGAACGATTGATTCTGATAGTGGATTGCTTGATCAATGAATAGAATCTGCAAGTTTTTCTTTTCATATCAATGAAGAGGCATTTTCACAAACCCGCATTATGGCGGATTCATACTGATATGTAATCCACTTGGAACTTGGGATTTAATTACATCCAGCAACCGAAAAAGTGATGGAATTTAGCTATAAACATTTTGAAATGATCTAGACTCTTCAAGTAAATGAAAATTCCGCTTCTCTGCGCCATTCTATGAATTAATTCTAATTGTTTCTATGAATTCCTATTTTTTTACGATTTCCCAATCTCAATTTTTTTTCGTATATTTTAATTAGGAATGCCTGTCCTGTGAAAGAAGAAGTTGTTGCTCCCTTTTGGGCAAATAATACAAGGGGAGAAATTCTAGCTCTTCTGAACCTCTACCCATTTGAGCAGTACGTTCATTGGGAGAAATGCACGTGAGTATCATTCATGGTCATATTGAGTTACATACAGGTCTCTCGATTTCATAGCAGTGAATAATCAATTTGTGCGGGTATAATTGTATCGATGTTTGGATGACAAATCCCGTTGAACTAAGTAAAAGACTTGCTAATTTTTGCGGTGTATATGGTTTAAAACAATTAATTAAACAATTATGAATTAATTCCAAATTAAGTTAAATAAAATGAAAAAGATTCTTCCTAGTTTACAGATAGTAAGTAGAAGTATTTATTTAACGTAGTTAGTAAGTAAGCAAGGTATTTAAACATGTATACGATATTTTTACGTGAGGTAATTGGAATGGAATTAATGTAGGAAATAGAGTATCATATATAGCGCCCAGAATGCAGAAATCATTTTAAAAGTTGGTAGGCATTCGCTAGAGGTTCTTTGGGCTTATAGAGAGTGAGAAGCAAATGAGCATGACACCAGTGGTATTGTTGTTAGAATACATGTCTTTATCCCCTGTTACCTGTTTACAGATATGAGCATCGTCAGATGTTCTGCAGAGAAGGATGTAGATGTGAGCAGCAGTATCGCCTGCATCGGCTGTTAGCATATGATCCCCGTAATGAATGTAGGGGAATCTTTTCGGACTGGTTTAAGTTCCCATCTTGCTGTGTTTGCATGTGTTATAACATTCCAAGTGAACTCCGCCATACGTCTCGGAGTCCAAGAAATCAGCATGAAGAAGGCAGGACAGAAACCTCCCCTGTGTTAGAGCAAACAAATTCCCAGGAGGAAGGCAGTCTTAAGGAAGATATTTCTACTCAAGAGAATGCTCCACTGCAGGAAGAAAACTTAGACGTTGTGAGTATTAATAATTTTGATGACAATGACAGGATTAGTTTTCAGCTTCAGCGGAGGCAAGAAACTAATTCTCTTTTAAAGGCATTAAAGATAATTATATCCTATATTTATTCAAATAAATAAAATGTGTGGCAAAAACCTTATATGTGTTTATCAGTAAGGTGGTATGGAAAGTGCTCAAATATTTGTGCTTCTTTCGTTTTGGCCTGGAATAATCAATACAATAAAAATTCAATTTGAAGATGAAAACCTTTTAGTGAGGTTGCTTTAATAAACCCTCTCATGAAGGTCAGTCATGGGAGTTGTTAAGATTGTTGATTGATCTATTGTATAATCCTGTTGCTGCCAACAACTTTCTAAATGGGATCAGCATTTAACAACACTATAAACCTCTTATTTATTGTTAGGAGAATATTGATTTTTGTGAAGTTCAGATGTGAACATTTATAGAGCAAAATTGAATGAGTAGAAATTGTGTTGCATTAAATGGAGGTAATTGTAATGTAATTGAATCTACTCCACATTTAATACAATACAATATATTTGAAGAAATCGGGATTAGAAAGTCCCATCTTCCATTTGTAGTTGCCTAAATGGTTATCTCCTCAGCCTGTATTTTTTGTAGGAACCAGAAGTTGAGGAATTGTAAATGATTCTCAAGTTCTGGTGGAGTGCTTAGAAAGTGATATCATAAAGTGGTTAGAAATAGCAAACAAGATGCCTATTGTAGGAAATGTGATGATTGTTAACCTGAACTTAAACCCAAGGCTACACTTATCCCTATGATAATATCTAAATATGCTGATAGACTTTGATTGAGGTAACAAGTGAAGCAAATTTGGTATCCATACTTGTTTGAAATTGAGGATTAGGTTTGGTAGTTTTTAGTGACAAAATAGCCTCAGAGTAGTCATGAATCAATAATTACTTACAGGATGTTCCAAGAAATCGAAAGAAAATTTTCCATTAAATATACATAAAATATAATATTAATAAATCCAATTTTAAATATAAAATATCAAACTGAAAGAGATATACTACTCCTGGGAGACTTGTGAGAATGGTTTCACGCCCATGGATCTGAATGAGAAACATTTTGTCACTTAATAATCAGTTCATCAGTGAAGGTAGCCTGAGTGAAACTTGAAATCATAATCCATGATTGATCTCTGGTACTTTATATAAAAATTCTGCTGTGTACCAACGGTAATGATGGATCATATGATTTATGTCATTGTGTTTGTACATACTTAATGAAATTTATGAAAAGCTTTCGATTTTTCTTTCCAAAAGATACGTGCATTATTTCCCTATTGTTCCACATTTATTGTCTTATTCAAATCATGTGTCAACTTTATTATATTATTCAATTCATTCTGGATCTAACTAGCAGACTTTACAAATACTTTTTTTGCTGGGATGAAGTCCACGTCATTATTTGCTCATGAAATAATTTTTGAGTTTTGCATATTTAAAAATATATCATTTTAATTAAATAT
>KZ308845.1:13562-35124 GCA_000376725.2 Ladona fulva | reverse complement strand
TAATAGAGGGCATAATAACGAATGATTGTAGCCTCTTTCTATATAACTTATCTTTTATCCTATTTGAAAGGCATTTTTCAACCTTAAAAGTTTCACCGCAGAAGATGCAGCTTCTGATAATATTTACCTTGTTATAATTATTTTTATATGCAACAGGAAAATTAGATTTTCTTCACTTTCAAAGATGAATGTTTCAAATGAGCCTTGGTCATGATTCATAGAGATTTAGTGATATTTATTGATGTAATAATTCTGTGTAACAGTAGAGATAGTTTCACTGTTTTATATCATATATTTGGCATATATGTGATCAAACTTTAAAATACATTTCTGTAAGATCATTTATAAATGGATATTTCTGTACATATTACCACTATTTAAGCTTATGTATAATTTTTGAAGGGTTTCAATGAGCTTAGTTTTTTAATCTATACAATTAAAATCTTGTGATTTACTATTTTTTATGGAAAATATTAATTTAATTAAAACTGAAATTGAATATTATTTATTTCATAACTACTGTGATTGCCATTATATACTTATTAAGAATTAAGTACAAATAAATTTATAGACTTGTTGTTTATTATTCTACTCTCATTGTTAGAAAAGAATGCTGGATGCAATTGTAAATAGTTGTGTTAATTGAAAGTTAAAGGTAAAATTACTAAGGCAACCAGATAAGAAAATGATTTACACATGTGATATTTTTTGTATAATATAATATTGTTGATAATTAAAGGCATGAGCATTTGGTTCTCAACAATTCTTGATATATTTCAGTGGTGGGCTAACTAAATGAAAGAAAAAAATCTTGGTATGCAAGAAGGAAGCCTTCTTATGGAAGATTGTCATTCCTTTACTATTGAACATAAATGAGTATTCATAACATTTCATATATAGTATTAAGTTTTATGCTCCCATATTCTGGGCACATCTGACTTAAATGTCTGCAGTAATAACTATGAAAATAAGTTGAGAACATTTTATGTGCATTGTCACTGATGCCATGAAATAAGAAAATGGTTGGAAATGATATGCCTGCAGAAGAGCCAGACATGGGAAAGAAAAAGCTGCCAAAGTTGAGGACTGCCTGTATTGATTAATTTGCTTTATACCCGTGCCTCTTCATTTAAATCAATTTCTTTATATCTTTGTCAAAAATTGTTTTTGACTTGGTTGTTTACATATCTGCTGTACCAAGAGCTGGACAAGAGAGGGTTCTATGGATACCTAGCAACTGGTTTTCCAGTGTGAGAGCCCCCAGTTTTAGAAATCTTTGTTATATAGTTGAGGGTAAACAGTATACCTGCAAAAATCTTGTTACATAAAATTCTTACTTTATCATTTAACAATTACTTTTCTCATGGGCAGAGGAAGGAGAGATAGGAGCCCCATGGAAGTTTGCATCTGGGCCCCTTTGTATGATGGCCAGCTCTAGCTATACCAGATAATTAAAAAGCCTCGATTCTCTTGTTCTATGGAAAGGTTTTCTGGCAGATTTCAATAGTAATTGGAAATTACAGATTATGATGGAAATGTTAATTTGGAGATGAGCTGTCTGAGAAATTGAGGACTATCTGTGAAGCTGAGAAACATTGGCTAGAGAAATAATGCACAAACTATGGTCTATGAGCTTGAAGTATTTTCAATTTTGAACTTCAGTCTACAAAGTTGCTATAGTTGCATAAGTCATAAATGATCATTAATTGATTAGGAATTTTTAACAAGTTCTATTACCCTTAATGGTTTGCTATCCTTTCTTTAATTTGACTCAAAGTACGATTAATAGGCATCTTTGGGATAGTAAAGTTGAGCAATAGAACATTGCAATCTTTTAAAATTCATCCCCATATCTACAACCCTCATCATTCCAAGTAAAGTTGAATTATTATCTTTTCAAGTAATAAGTTTTGGTACTCTAGTCAAACATAGAGCATTGATTAAAACAAATAATGAATTTTTTACATTAATTATCATGATGAGAATGCATTCAATTAGATCTTTGATATGTAACTGTTTTATGGCTCATAAAATAATACTAAATATTTAAATTCTTCTTTCATTCCTCATGTCTCTTCATGATATCCAATGCTATGAAACAGTGATTTCCAAATAGTGGCTCTTCTTCTCAAAGCAAGTTACCTGTATGCATCATTATGCCCAAGAATACTATATGCTTTCAATTTAAATTATAAATTTGCTTTATTTTCCAATATATCTGATAATTAATTATCTGACGAAATTCTGTTGTAATTTTTTTTAAACCCCCCCTTTTCATGTGAAGGATTCTTTTCTTTATCATTTTTGAATGCAAAGTTATTGTGCAGAGAACTTTATGCTAATGCATAGGAACTTTAACATGTTTACTGCCACTGACTCAGGTGCATTAAGCCTGAATTATTCTGCATGCCATAGATGCAAATGTGCATAATACCTCTAGGGGTTTTCCCTGAACTAAAGTTTTGGTTCTTGGGGTAATATCACCAAAATACAGAGGCAGTAAATGTGTTAAGAAGAAAAAGGGTCCAGAAGTATTTCTACGTAAAACCTATTTGCCAGTCAACATTTTAGACATTTTAAATAGTTTCTTGCATTCTATTCATACACTGAACATAATTCCTGTATTTATGAGCAGAAATGTAAGATCGACCTGCTATCTGCTGGCATATATTCTATTGGACAAATAATTTAATAAAGTGATGAATTAATAAATATTTAGGTAACTATTTGGCTTTTCCAGGGATTATTTTCCATGAGCATGTTTCTATTCATTTAATATCAATTCATTGTTAAATCTTCCCATTTGGTTTCCTAAGTATCACTTTGATATTCAACTTATCTTAAACCTATGATTATTTTCTGCTTTAGCTTTTTTGAATTAGCAGTGATTGCCATCAGTAGAAATACCTTATTTTCAAGGTTTCTTTTTAATTTTTAGTCATCTACTCTGTCTAGTTATGTTAACTGTTTGTATTATTAAATATATTGAACAGTATATGGTGTTAGTTAGCAAACATATTAGATTCAACTTCCAACATGTGTTACTCTGAAATTATGTTGCTCTAACCTTGCATGCTAAAGAAATTTCCAATCTATCTTGTATTATATCAGTCAAGGCCTATATACTTCTGAAATTTGGGTGAAATTTCAAGCCCTATTATCCATCATCAAAGTGTCATATACATTAGGCTGTCAACCCTTTGTACACACAGGAATCTCAAAAGATACTCAGTAGTCATTTAAGTGATAAATCTTTTTATTAAATCTCCTTTTCCTAATCTCAAACTAAAGAGATCCTTATGTATGGAGATGTATTATTCTTCTATTATCTCCAAGTTCCAAGTACACCAAATGTTTGCAATTTTCAATACGATTCTGTCATGTCACACTTTCAAAGTTACTTTTGTGAGTCAGGATCAATTTCAAACATGCTGTATTACTTAGCCATGTGTAGGTGATAGCAATACTGATTTGAATGATGAACATATTATCTCACCAATACACCTTGTTATGTTTTTTTGAGGATAGGAATTTTTGATAATCAATATAGTATACGAAGTATATTTCTATTTAGTGATTTTGAGACTGCTTAGTGGTACTTTCTTGATTTCTTTGGGTCAGGCAAAAGTCAATGCAAAGTAGACATGGATTCTGTTTGGCTTTGTAGTAGACATGCTCTGATATCTTCCTCTGAACTTAAGGCGATGATTAAACCATGTGCTTGATTTAAGTTGGCCTTCCTTTAGCATGTTCTAAAATTTTCAAACTGAAATGAAGTTTCAAACAAAACAGGCTTACATATTGATTTAGCAGATAAGTTTTTGCTACCTGTTATCTACGGCTATCACTGGTCTTTATCCTTGCTTGATTAGTGGAGTGTTTACAAAGGAGTTAAAAGGGAAAGCCAGAAGAGTTACTCATAAAAGGTGTAAGATATACAGCTTAACTTGGTTATGCTACACTATTACTTCTTAAGTCTTCTATAGCTATGTGTTTAAAAAAAACTGTCCATTACTTTCATTTAAAGTTTCTCCACAAGTAGTATTACTGTAAAATATAAGTTATGGCGCCTAATCAGATGGTAGAGTTTTTATGGCGAGCCATGTTAACTTAATGTGAGGCAAAACTCTCAAGAATTCTCATTCACGTAATCTCAGAAATAGCTTTTTTGTTATCACTTTTAAACAGTCTTTCAACGAAAAACACTGCTGAAGAAGTTTTCATTTGGGATGTGCAACTTCTTCCTCTCTTATATTACCAAGCGGAGTAACTGAAATTAAAAATCTCTTTTGCGCTCTTTCTACATAAATGCCACCTTAGGAGCGCATCTTTTTTTCACATCGTGAATTCATTACATATTTAGGCGAATGGTTTTCTAGATATCCTGGAGCTGAAATTAACAATCTCTTGGTCGCTAGAACGATAGTTCGAACGCATAATCGTAAGATGCTCGCGTATGACGTTTAATTGAAAGAAAATATTACTTCATCGGCAATGGTTGAATCGAAGGATTAGGGTCCCTGCAGTAACGTTCCTAATTAAAACTGGGTTCCCGGATAGTCAAGTGGGCAACGCGTTCGACTTTAATGAAAGCGGTGCTGGATTCGATTCCCGGTGGGAAATGACCTTAGCAGTCGAAGTACTTTATACAATATTTCTACTGCTATAATAATACTGCAAATAAGGAAATGGAAGTCTTTTCGAGTTCCAAAATATTATCGGGGGAAGGTAAGAACTTTGTACGTTAAGTCGGGCGTCAAAACCTAAGGATAAACGGAAATGAAAAAACCACTCGATTGGGGCTAGAACCCAGGTCATCTATTTTCCCTAATTTTCTTATGTAGCACGTCTGCCTAGAAGGCGGAATTCCAGGTTCGAGTCAAGTTAAGTCGATATTTTTCACTTCTGTTTATCCTTTGGTTGCAAATTTTCACATTCATCCCACCAATTATATCAGATTTAATAAAGATAGTGCTGTAGGTAAAAGTAAGTAAATACTGCTGTGTTCTTATTGCACGCGAATCGTTGAGTAAAGCCGGAGGGGAAGATAAATATTAACATTTACATAATTTACTATTTCGAGGAAAACAGCCCTCTGCCCTAAAAATTGAAATTTCTTGCAAACTCAATAGAATATATACTAAATCGTTTTATCCAAGTTTCTACGTAAATAAGATTTTTTTAGGTATCTTACCCTGGGGTCTCCGTTTTTTGTCCAAACTTTGAGAAAGATAGTTCGAACCTTTTAGATTTCTGTTCACCCCCGCCCACAAAATCTATTTGTACATAACAAGCTCTGTATGCGCATTGATACATTTAATCTGTTTAAACCCGATCCGTGATGCTAATCTGCGATTAGCATCAAGAATTGGGTTGAAGGGAAATTCACGACAAATGAATACATAAATTATAAAAAATACGAACTATGCGCGGGCTTCTAAATTCAGTCATCAGTAACCCTCCATTGATCTCAGATGAGAATCGCACTGCTATCTGAATCTGCTATCTGAATCTGCTATGAAAAGAATCTTCGGTTGTAACCCTTTCACATAACTTTTCAGTTTTACTTACAGTACAGATTTTAGCCAATTTCATCCAATTCCGTTCCGTTCCAAATGACTTCAATAAAAACAATTATTTTCTCTGATGACACATATCAACAAAACACACGCGGCTGATTCCATTTTAGCTGCATAGGATATACGCTGCTTCCTAAAACTCGTGTTTAATGGATGCCTATGGTTTTGGTCAAATACTATCGGGTAACTACCATCCTATTAGTGGCTAGTGAAAGTAATATCGAAGTATAAAAGTAAAGCTTATCTTTGGAAATTTTGTTATGGTTTATCCTGAAAGTTATACGGCACGCATTCCACTCGGAAAAAATACTCGTTCACACAAACTTTTTTGTCGATTTCAATCTAAATATATAAACACTTACTTTACTTCGTTCTAAGTTAATATGGGAGGGCTAATTTTATCTAAACAGCTATAATTACTAAACGATTTAATTACTAAGAGGTAATCATTATAGTTCAAAGTTCGTTAAAGATCTATGTGAGTTATCAAACCAATTAAAACTTTCCTTCACCGCGAGATCAAATTGGCATTTCAGTTTTTTTCCTTCTCGTTTTTGGAACAAGTGTAAATTATTCTGAGAAAAAATGAATCTCTCGCTTACAGAAAAAGTCTGCGAATGTATTTTTATTGAAATGTTGATGAATAGATGAAGTGGAAGAGACAGATTGTGTAGAAATTGTAAGAAAAAGAAATTAATATAGTGGTAATTAGTTGATCGAAGGGTTTTGAAACTTGAAATACCTCATGAGTCCCAGAGAATGCTAAACTATATTAGATTTTCAGTTTTTAAATTCGTCAACTGCAAACAACATCATTAAGGGTTTCTTTCAGTATGAATTTATAAAGAAAAAAATTACTAAATTTATTCGTTTTTCTACAGCGAGAATTCTACTGTTTAGATAAATGCTTTAGAGGCCACTTTGTGTACCCAAATATACAACAGTTACTCATGTTCTATGTTTATCATTCTTTGAGTGAAAACAATTCATCTAAAGAAAATAAAAATAAAAGAGTCTTGCTTGAAAAGAAAAATGAGAAACTAACTTTCCGGCAGTTAGCTTTAGCAGACGGAAGTTTCGAACTGGGTTAATTATTATTAAAAAAATAGGTTCCGAACTCTGAATGAGTCTCAAATGGTCTCAATTTGCAACATAGCTATAGTTTCGTATAGAAGTTTTAGCAAAATATTTAACTAAGTTAGCCGTTTCTGTTTTTCATATCGCGAACCATACATCGTAGTGCGCGGCAAATTTGACCGCTGTCTTTCCTTGAAAATCGTGCTTTCGGATACTTCCAACTCCGTGAGTTTTCACGCCGGGCATCTAGGGATCTGAGCCCTGACAAGAAAATATGAAAATTAGTCAAGTAATTGCAGTATTTAAAAGTATGCGCATATCGCGCGATTAATGGTTGCCGCTGCGTCTTAAGTCGCGAATGGCCTCCGTTGGGCGTTTCCTTGGGCTTGGAAGAGAAAATTCGTACTCCGTCCCTCTCAAGAGAAAGAAGTGGTTTTTCTGCCCTCGCAGACGAACCTAATGCAAATTACACTGGGAGTATTGATTCAAGAAACAGCTTGGAATGCCTCCCTCCCCTTCTCCCTCCCCAACACTCCACGGATAATTCCTAGTGGCCGTCTCCAGATTTTGTGGACGCCGCGGAAGCAGAGACGCTCTGCGGCTCCGCTTGAACTAATTCTTATTGCTGCTGGCTCTGAAGGTAGTTGCGAAGAAAGCATTTGCCCGTCAAATTGATAGATGACTCTGAAAGCGTGCTCAGCCTTCGCACAGCCATTGTGTGCCGTTCCGTGTTACACGCTTCCCTGAGGTTTAGGATGTCAATGTATTGATGGTTTTTGAGTCATTTGAAATTTAATTACGCGCAATTATATTTTTTTCGGTAATTATGATATGCCCCCATTTGTAAGAAAAGTTTATGAAAATGGTGGTCCAAGCAGACACTAAGACTCGCCAAATATTGCCTTCTAGCAGAGGTTAATGGGTGGATTAGTTGTTTTCATAAGGGTCGAGAGAACATCAAGGGCGACAGAAACAGTGGGTTGTTCATCAAATTCAATTCCCAGAAAATATCCTGATGGTAGAAACAATGGTGCGTACGGGAGTATCACTTGGGTGAATCCCGCTGGGCCAACAGTTATCCCGTGGATAAATAATTCGAAGAATGACAGCAAGGAGTTCGAATGACCATTGTTAGTTACGTATTTGAGGCTAATTCATTACCTAATGGAGTTGTTCGTTCCTCGATGATTTGGGGTTTGAAGGCAATCAAACTTTTTCTTAGGGTATTTACTTTACATTTTGACCAGCGGGCCATTTAACTGAGCGCTGAGTGCTGAAAACTACATTTTTGCTTTCTGAGTCCAAAACAAAGAGTAAGAGAGTAAATATACAAATTTCCTCAAATTTAAATCAACATTTTTAATTTCAAGTAAAAATTTATTGTCTTGTTTAATTATTTCGTCACATAATTACAAAATTTTCATCATTCAAATCCAAATCAAATTCAATATTTCTATTTCTAGTGAACACTGTTATTTAACACTCGTTAAAAAACGTGTTGGAAAAAGTGAAAAAATGCGTATAAAATTCACTTACAAATCAAAATTGAAAGGCACTTCCTCACATAATTTAGTTGCTTCTGAAGTGAAGATGAGAGTGAATTCTTTTCTTAGCTCGCCAAATCAGATACTAACCCATATAAGATAGGGCTCCCGGATGGCCAAGTAGGCACCGCGTTCGAATTTGGTGAAAGCGGTCCCGGTTTCGATTCCCGGTGGGGGCTCCATGTGATTTGTGCATTCAAATTATTTATTAAACATTCAAATTATTCGATGAAATCATCAATAGAAAGCCGAGTCAATTACTAGACCCACGCAAAATTTAAGTCACTTATTATAGCAAAAAATTGCCGTACTGATGGTTTTGAAGTGGGGGTACCTCAATACCTCTCGGAGGAAATGGATTTCGTTCAAGAAAATATATTTTAAATGAGTGGTCAATGATTGAAGGAAAGACATCCTTTTCATTTGTATATTGTATACTCGGAGAGAGTTTCAAAACGTTGATGTAAATATCTTGTTTATCCGGTTACCTTTTTCATAAAACTCACTATTGATAAAATCGTTATCAAAAACTGCTCATTACCCTCAACATATGATTGTATCCTTAGAGGAACTGAAATAAAAAATTTCGAAATATTTGTCACGTTCTTGCCAAGACAGTCGTAAGAATAGGAGAGTTAACTACGAAGTAAGATGTCTTTCTGTAAAGACTGATTGGATCGCCAACTGCATAACTATCAGCTACCTAAATCTTAGAAGAGTGAATAAGGTTTAACAGGCAAGATGAGGAGTGAGGTAGTTTGCTCTCTTTCTTCATTGAGCCAGAACGCTATGGCAAAAGCTCATTTTATAGCAGCACGATGACCACATGAATACTTTTCAAGCATTCAATAATAATGAACTTAAATGAGTGTCATTATTTAACATTACTCAAACAGCAGTATCTTTCATAACCATGAATAAGACAGTAAACGAAATATAAATAGTATAGTATAGACAATAAGAAACGAGAAATATTTTCCTTCATCCTTTACCAAAGACAAATGAAAAACTTCAATTCTTCAGGATACGATAGTACGAAAAAAATAAGGTACGGGGTATTATTCATTTTTAAGCTTCGACATCGGAAGGAATTTGTTGCTGCGTATTTCCTGTATGTATTATTTCTTAAGAGATGCATTGAAATCCTGGTTAGGGTTTTATTGCAAGTGACAGTCACCTTAAGTATCTAACTTAACTAACGAGAGTGTTTATGTATGTTCTCTTTTTCAGCCTTCTTTTATTTTTACTACCGACTCATTTTCAGGCACGTTTCTAATTTGTTTTTTGATGCGGTATCAGCAACTCTGATGAATTTTTATAAAAGATGATGACAAATAATTTGACTTACTATGGCATACATAAGGGGGTTAAATTCTCCATCGGTATACTAAACTGGTCGGTCGGAAATAATGAGCACAGCGCCGCTACCCATTATAGTAAGAATTCTAAAACAGAATTCAAGGTTAGAACTACATTGGTCGTATGTATGTGGTATGCATTGTTTCTTGAAAAAAAATCCCATGGAAGGAAGGCAGGAAGATAAACGCCTTATACTGCTTTCTCACAATCCACTCAGTAGGAAATACTTGCTACTGTAGGACAGTGCGAATTCACCGTGTCTATAATAGTTGGTTTGTGATTCACTCTTATATAGAGTAACTTAAATCCAAGGAGTAGAAGAGGCGATCAAGTGCACCAGTTTCTTCCAGCTACGAAGAAACCTTCAACTGAAGAGGTAATTATGGTTTACTTCTAATATTGAATTTTACAGGCGTAAGCTGACATTTATTTCCGCAGAAGTATGATTGTATAAATCCATGCTCGTTATGCCAATTAAATTTTTGTCCCAGTGCATACTCAATCGAGAAAAACTGAGGAGTTAATTGTAATTAACATATAACTGTATAGGATTTAATTCGCATGCGAGGCTGAAGAATTTCTGAAAAACGCTTAACCATTATTTTGAAACGTAATTCTTTTTCAACTCACTCGTTCCAATATTCTATGATCTCGATACAACTAACTCTGGTGTTCGAGATATGATTTAGTTCTCATCTGCTCTGGGAGCTAGACTGATACCCCTGATACTATACTGATACAATAAAAAAATGGCTTTCCCCATTAAAAGACGACTAGAGATGAAGTTAAATATATAAAGCTATATGATTGAATTTCTTGTGAGATATGTTTCATTGTTTATCACAATTTCATTTTGTAGCACTAAAGATATTCTGGATTTAAGGATATTATAAAATCTACAGGAGTAGGGACGGGTTAAACGTCTTCGATTCTCAATCCGTCGGTAATAGGTAATGAAGGTGTCTACTAGGAGGAGCATTTATGCTCTCTTATCAGAGTCGTTCCATCGAATCTGCATAGGCGAGTAACACATGAAAATTATTACTGGGGCAACCACCACTAGGGGTGCGGCAAAATCGTCAAGTGGCTCCTTTATCTGAGAGGGGTTGTTGGTCAAAAGGAAACCATTTGGAGAATCCGAGGCAAGGAGGGCTAATACTAGTGGTAATGCACCTCACCACTCACAGCGGTTAAATGGAGACTGGCTCTTTCCCTAGCGGGAAGCATTTTCATCCTTCTTTTCAGCTCCGCCACCTTTGCTGTTATAACATACTACCGATTTTCCCTCAGGCTTGATCGTCAGGGAAAGGTGGATTTAGCATCCGTTGGATTCCCCTAACCATAGAAAGATCGTTCTTGATCTTCCTAATTTCCCCTTTGATGCCATTGCGTTTTTACGTTACGTTGGAATGTGCAAGGGCTTATGATGATTAACAATCTCACATTTACATCTGAGTGTATGAACATTTTTAAGTCGTGGCAGCGGATCAAGAGTTTACTGCTTTCTCCAGATCTTGTCCTATTATCCCATTACGCGCTTGGATAACGATCATTTATATCAGAGCGATCGTCAAGGAAGTGTTGTCAATGAGCGATATGGAATTGCTTCTTATGGTTATATTTCTCTGAGGCCAGCAAATGGAGCATCTTGTTACATCGAAATTTTAATCGAGAAATCCACTCTTACATTGAATGGTATTCCTTTTTAAAGTTGGGTTTAAATTAAGCATATGTAACATGAATACTTCTTATACATTGCTCATTCATAAATATGTTGCTTCTCATTCCTTCAACGTAAAGATTGAGTTCATTTATCATATTACAACATTCCTGCAACTTTATAACGATCACTATAGAGTTCAACATTGTAGTTAAGCATTCGATGTAACTCGCATTCCAATCAGGGACAAAAGCGGAAGGAATTTAATATTTGCTTCATCTCGCTCGCCGTGATGTTGAAATATAGCTGATGTTATTTAGCATTTGGAGTATAATATTTACATTTTCGCTAATGCTGTCAAATTCAAGTATAATTTAAATTCAAGAAGGATAAAAGAAAACCAATGAAATGATAGTTTTTTTATATGGGGATTTTTATAGTTTCAACTTACTCAACTATCTTGTTCTTCATGCATGAGATAGTTTTATTCATCGCCAGCCTTGATAAGTAAGCAAACTAAAAGGAATGCTGAAGGCACGGAGAGCAAAATATGAAGGTGTTTACAGTGTCGACAAAGGAATCAGATTAGATAAACCGCATATTTAGCGAGGTTAGGTCTCAAGCCGGCCTTACCCCTCTTCCTCATAACCGACCATTTATCGTTCATTTCTGATGCAGTCTTTACAGGGTGTCCTAAAACCCTGGCGACAAAGGCAAAAATACATATTTTGAAGAAATGAAATTTAATGATACAACATACAATTTATTCATTAACTGTATTGAAAGACATCCTCAATATGATTTCCGTAATTTGCAAGGTTAATTGCAAGTAATTGGAAAAGTTGATGTGCTTTGAAAAATTCACGTGAAGTCGATGCAGTAAATAAAAATTTCCGTCAATTTTAGAACATTCACTTTTGATGAGTTCAATCAAGTGTGTAACATCTGTATTTTCATTGAGTGCACCTCCTGTAGCATATTTAATTTGTGGAGGAAAAAATAGTTAATGAGATTTCCTACGTGTCCAGACCCCCGACACCTCGAACAAAGTGATAGCGAGAAAAACAGAGAAATTTGAGAGAAAATGTCTTTGAAAATACGAAGAAAAACATTTACTTTGCGTAAATGGGAAATATCATGATTGTTAATCCAAAAGTTTGATCGAAGCTTCTTTACTGTCTGTGATGATCATCCTATGAATACAGGTGGGCCTCGCAGTAAGAAAGTGGCGTTAAATGACATCAAATTTGGTGATTTATATACTCATATTAAAATAACAATAATCGATGAAGTGTATTGTAACCACAAAACTAAATTAAATACTCTCATTTCTGTAAAATATCAAAATGACCCCAGTTTTATATACATTTTTTTGAGGTTAAAAATCCGTACAGAGACAAAAAATGCCATTCGAAACCTTCTTCACTGCTGCTTCCCAATAATGAGTTATTGTAAAATTTAATTTGTTATTTTCATTCATTTTAATTTAGATATCCAGCCATTGCTTCGCAGCTTTTGTATCTGTCGCCTTTTCCAGCCTGTGACGAAGGCTTGGCTGTTCTATTCTCTTTCTGTCTCGCTGACGGCTTGCATTTTCGTCCCGCAAATATTTTTCGAATATTTCCTCATGACTTTTACAGATGAACATTGTCATTCCTCAGTGACGGGATTAAGAAAAAGAGAGTGCGTAAGACTTAGCAATTAAATCTGCTTCCCTAACTCCAACGACTATTATTTACTACTATTTCTACTAACCTATATCCGAACCCCGTCTAATGGTTTTTATTCGCACAGGCGCATAGAGGGTAAGTCAAGCTGCTTCAGGTTCATTAATCAGCATTCGCCGTGGACTTTAACAGAAAATGTCAACATTCCTAATTAAATCGGAATTGGAAATATAAATGCGCGACAATAGCTGCCAATCGATGGTCGTTCGTTCTACTAAGAATTGGAATACATCGGTAAATTATCAAAATATGTTTTACAGCCAAGAATGGAAATGGAATTAGGATATTCAGATGAAATATTTACAGTGAAGATATTCGACGGTAAATGGCTGACTAAATTGAACGAGTGTTGCTGGTACGCACTATTTGAAAGGTGAATATTAGAGCAAACAAAATGTAAATATAGACCGTTAGTGAAGATAAAAAAAAATTCAACAGAGGAGGTAAACCGTTTGTGGATAACGGAATTACACAATACTCAGGAAAATAATTTAGAAAAATTACTCTTTAGTAATTTTCCTTACGCTAATTTCAACTTCATTTTTTATTCATTTTCACTTCTAAACTTTCCATGTATGGAAACGCGCGCATTCCTTTTTGTAAAAGGTTTTGTGCAATACACTTCATTATTTTAGTAATATAGTCAATTCAAGAACATTTTGCATCTCCTTTTAACGAATCCCCTGATAACTTAATCCTGAAATAGAGATCGCCTTTTAAGTGCGACCACTTGGGATGGTCCTCCAGATATCTTTCGATATTTCTCGGGAGCTGTTACCATATTTATCCAAGTTGTTATTTATTTATTTAAAGTTTTTTATGGTCTGGGAAGTTCCCATAGAGCAACACAAAAATACAAGTAATGTAAAAGTACAGGAATGTAGTATGGAAATACAAAAACAAAATCTCGACGGAAATAAAAAATATACAGAAAATCAAAATAACTAAAGAATGCACTGCAGAAATTAAAAAATCTGTGAAAAATAAAAAAAAATAAAACAATTGCTTAGCAACAAAACAAAACAACTACATAAGTAAACAGAGAATTTAGAAACTAAGACATATAACGGGGGAAAAAACGAGATACAACTCGTCTAACACGAAATACTCATTTTGAACATCAGCAGCTAAGAGATAGTTGAATAACTTATCCTTAAAGATTCGTACCGAGCTGGAATGTTTGATAGAGTAAGAGGTAGAGGTAAAGAGTTCCAGAATTTAGAGCCTTTTATCTGGAAGGAATTTAAGAAAATGTTTGATCGAGGGGTACGATATGATAGTTGCTCGGGTCCACTTCGAGTTAATCTAGTATTGGTTGTATGCGTCTACATGAAGTTTAACCTATCCTATATATGTGGATTGACATAAGTTATTTTATAATCATTCTATCTAAATTTTGTTTTAACATCCTTTTTACAGCTATTAAGTTATTTAAATTTTCTCTATAGTTAAATATTTTGTCTTTTTTTAGACTTCCACTTTTACTACAGAAATTTTATTCTACGTCTATGGTTTCGATCCCTTGGGTCATCAACATCACCTGAGGATGATCAAGTGGTCGAAACCTTAGTCATAGAATAAGCTTTCAGTGGCGAAGGTAAAAGTCTGTTTTTCATTTTTTTCATGATGGAAGAACCAAAAAGTCGAGGGTGACTTAGTAGATACCGTTTTGTCTTTGTTAAATGTTTGTAGAAAGTAGATCCACTCTTTCTTAGCAAGAAGCAGATTTAATCCCAAGAACACAAAAATTACAGTAATTCTTTTACTGTAATTAAAAGAAAGCTAAAGTTTTTCATGCAAGATTTTTATACTATTCTTTTGATCTCGCAAGAGGCGTTATTTCTGTATATGGCGCCTGTTTCTACCTTGTTGTACAGTAGCGAATGTTGGTTGCATAAGGAGAGGTGAACTGAAGGCAGTTAAAAAGAGTTATTGAGCAGTATTGAGCATAATTGACCTTTCGGTAGGTTCATGTGCCTTAATATTCCTACTCAATGCCATTTCTTTCGCTTCCTGGTAATTTACACCTGTTTTTATGTAATCTATTAAATTTTGTCCTTGTCTTCCCTTCTGCTTTTTCCCTTGTGTTCTATCCTCAATTACATTTTTTAGCAATCCCTCTCTCAACATTCGACTCACCCATTTCCACTATCGACGTTTAATTACTTATATGAGCAGTATAAGTGAAAAAAGGGGAATGATAATCCATCTAAACTGGACAATAAATTAATGCGGAAGTAAAGAAAGTCTGCGAGGTCAGTAGAAAAGGAGTGTTTTTAAAGCGCACATATTATCGTATTAAGTTAAATAACTTAACCTTAACCGTTAAAGTTTTAAATTGCTTTGGAAGGTGGGTGAAATTAGAATGATAATGATGGTGGATAATGAAAACGCTAGTCTTTATAAAGAGTGAGGATTAACGAGAAAAGATGGTTGAAAGTGGCGAAGAAGATAGCATAAATAGTATAGAAACGTAACTAGCTGGACGAATAAAAGGAAATGTATACAAAGACGAGCTGTAAGAGTATATATACCATTGTATAAGGTGGTTGTAAAGATAGAGATATAAAACACTACGTTAGGGGGCTGTCCCAGAACACACGCAGTGACCAGATCAAGGAGTCTGTCACTCAAATACTTCAGTATTCTTCGATCCCTGAATAAATCCGATGATAGCTTAGCTATTGAAATACGTAATTGGGGCTCTTCTCAGAACGGTGTTTTTCCGGTGTTACGGTCTTATCGATCAGATCGCCGCGTGAGCTCTGGGACAGCCCCCCGAGGGTTTAAAAAATACGTTATAGCTCTATAATTAAAAGACGTATGAGTGTGCCAGAAGCGAAGTATGCAACGGTTAGGTATTATGGAGGAATATTCAGAGTTAAAAAAGACAAAGAAATAGCTCATAACGAAAGGGATTAGCGTGATAGATACATATGTATGTCCTCGCAATTGGAACTCTCAAACAAAATTATTGAAATAAATTTGTATCGTGAGTCTTCTGAATCGTGCTATTGATCGAATTCATCCATATTCTTGTGAGTATTCCGTCTATATTTATGTTGGTAATGAAAAACATTTGATGGAGTGTTGATGGTTATATTAGTAAATAGTAAAAATCACTCCAATAACATCAAGGAAAAGACGACTTAAATACATTTCACTTTCTATGAGAGCATCTTCAGAGCTTTTTTGACAGAATAAAACAGTCACAGGATAAAAAATATTTTATCAGGTGACAACACTTGGAACATTGTTGGAAATCTTGAAAAACATTGTTAGAAATGTTTGCACGTTGCTTACTATTCCAACGTGATCTTCTAAAGATTTCAAGCGTTTGATTCTTTCAGTAATGTGGTTTTTTTCACCTAAGTTCGTCAAGATTTATTTACAAACCTCAACGCAGGGTATCGACTCGCATTCTATCGCGTTCGGTAAACATGTAAAAATATAATTGACACGTTTCAAACATTATAGTTGTCGAAACACTCCGTAAGCCGTATGTTGGCAGTCGGAACTCTCGTTTAGAGGCAAACGGGAAGCTCCGGATAACCGATTTATTTCATTGGGATTTCGCAGAAATCGGTAATCCGGACCTACATGTTTGTCTCTAATCGTGAGTTCCGACTGCCGACATACGGCTTACAGAGTGTTTTTAAACATCTAATTTATTAACAGCCATGTTCCAACTTTCTTTTCTTTTACGTTACATACAATTTCACCATTCAATTTCTTCATGATATTTTAATGAAATGTATTTTAATCTTTATACTTAGAGGCGTTTTAAATAAATATAGGGCATCCGCGATCTTAATGAGATGTTAAATGAAATATCTTGGCTGGGCAGTCCACAAATGCGTCTGTTGAGGCGAAAAAGGAAAACCATCCTATAGGGACGTGCATTGAAATTTTTGGATTTACAATATTGATAGAAGAAACAAAGAAATGCTTTGATACCTGGTCTTATTTTTGGTACAAAGTTTCAAGTTCAAGGTCGAAGGTCTTAAAATTTTATTCCTGAAAAATTACTTTTCCCAGAAAGTTGAAACTTCTGTTACTTCTGGATATTATTCCCGTAAAAATTTACATATGTTTTAAAAGTTTGTCCCCAAGATTCCATGGCTGTTGAGAACAATCATTTAATGGTGTGTTTTGCCCATAGAAAATGGCTGGGAAATTGAGGTACGTTCAAGATGAAGGTCACATAATTCTTCTATCAGTATCGAGAGCAAGTAGAGAGATGTAGTAGCTTCTAAAAGGTGCGGTCAGAGGATTTTAGCATGAAATCTATTCTATCTAAATGTTCTCAACAGTCAAAATCGTAGCGATAACGTTTTAAAACTGTTGGTCTTAACGGAGATTACATTGAGATGTATCAGATGTTTTAACTTTCTGGAGCAAATGTTTTTTCTGAAAAAAACTGGAGACCTTGCATCACAAACGTATAGCATTAATTGGGGGTGAACTTTAGAAATTAAGGCTGTGTTAAAAGGCTTCGACAGCTGAAGTCGTTTCGCACGTGTGAGATCCCACCAGGAATCGAAATCTTTCACCAACGGCGAACGCACTACTATCTGGAAGCCCCAAAATGAAAGCTGTTACCCTGTGTTGATTTGTCGAGATTTGAAATTGATCTTTAGTATATTCGTATGAAGTACTCAAGTACTGTGATTTGTCTCTCAATACTGATTTATCATAGCGAAACTTTAATTTAACGTAGCTTTCTTCATTGGTGGAATCTAATTATAAAGAGATGAAATTTATCGTACAGATTAAGATAATATGAATTTTTTTAACTCTTTGGTATGAATATGTACATTTTCAGCAAGAGCTACTAGTATTATTCTGTATGATAGCATTGTAGAATTTTCTTACTTCTGCATCTGCGACAAACTCTTCTTCCGTACAAGCGTTTTTGAAAGAAGAGATATAGGAAAAAACAATTCCTTGTTCATCCTTAGAGCGCCAAAGGGTTACTGTTAAGAGGTCTTATCTGCTTACAAGATTTATCAGATATTATGGACATTCCTAATAACACTTTCAAGTTATTTAAATGAAAGATTAGTTTTAAGAAGCTATTGAGAGTTTTGTGAGAATTTGCGATTAGGTTATAATCAAAGACCAGTTCACTTGGTTGGACGAAGAAAAAAATTGAGATTAATCATAAATAGTTTTGTAAACTCCCTTTATATTTTGTTACTATGGATAGCCAATATAACTACAAAAAATATCTTTGTTTTGGAGTATAAAAAATAACAAAATGACTAGGAACTACAATTCTTTGAAAAGCATTTCCTAAATGTAGCTACAGAGGATGTTGATAATATATTATAGTATTTAATCCCCGAAGCAACAGATGAAAAATTTTAATTAGAAAAACTCGCTGGAACTCAGAAGTGTTGACACTGAGAGCTTAAACGGTTTAGTTCAGGACTGCCCACGACATCAATTCAAAAAGAAAACGATTATGATTTAATGCATTATTTTCCAAATGAAAAAAAGTATATATAAAAAACGAGCGGATTTATAATTAGGCACTAGGTTAGGGGGTCATCTACAAGGGGACTCAATAAAATTGTTCTGATACATTTTCAATAACAAATTGTTTCGGCTTTTCACTTCAAGAAAGGATATTATATTTGTTGAGTAAGTCTATATAATACGTTTATAGAATATATTACATTTCTTGTGTCACTATACAATCTAAAAAGACTTCCAACATTTATAGCAAATTATACAAATACTACGTACTGTAATTAAAACTTGTTCATTCTTGCCGTAGTAAAGCGACCAAGGTCCTATAGGATGTAAATTTGTGTATTTTATGAAAAAATTAGGTATTTAACTCATACCTAATTCCAGGTGGGGGTCTCAATCTGATATTAGCGCCTATGGCCTCTGGTAGCTTAAATGCGCCCATGAATAATAATAAAAGAAAAAGAATATAACCCTGCAAGCACTCCCTGAAGGCTGGAGGGAGGAGTTTGTACGTACAGCTACTTACAAAAAAGAGAACGCACCGCTATCATGGCCAAGCCGTCGTATATGCGTGCCTTCTCGCTGTTTGCACAACCCCGTGACAAAGACGACGTTATCTTGATTTTCGCACGACGACGTGTCGATTTCTTCCCGCAGCAAGTACGCGCACATATTAGCCGTCGCTTACAAATTGGTGCGCCGTGGCAAACTTGAGGATCGTGTCTAAGATTTGGTGCACCATATCATTGCCGAATGTATCGTACATTTCTTATTAAACATTATTTATATACAGTTAGATTCAAAGTCAGAGGACGACGCTTGCACTACAATTTACAGCTGACAAAAACAATGCTACAAAGTTTTACGTACACGACTACGAAAAATTTGAATCCAACCACCTCCTCCATTCACTACATTAGTTTGAAAACTACGCTAATTTATAATACATAGAGCTACAATTTACAAAATAATCCATAACCACTACAAGAGCCATGCTCATTGAACAACCAACTCTAACATTTCTGTAGAATCCTTACATATACAGATACAGAATATCAGTAAATAAAATAAAAAAGAAGAAAATTGCTCCCTAAATACAATTACTACAAAACAACGTGATAATAGCTATAAATTATACATGAACTCAAAATTACCTTAAATTAGCGTTTGCACTTGTTATTATTGCTTATCTCGTAAGATTTTCAGGGTTCCTGATAGGCCTTCACGGCTATCATAGCGGTCACGAGGCCCACGAAGTCACCCTACCAGGTATCCCCTACTTGTCTCTTATTCCGTTATTGGGAGGCTCACTCGTCAAAATATTTATTCTACTTATACCCTTAATAAAGCGTTTGATATTTTTTTGGGAAAGGTTCGAAGACCTCTACTGGGAGATTGTTTCATTTCATGACAATTCTAGAAAAGAGGTTTTCCTACAGTCGGATTTTTGCTTTAAATGTCTTAATGATTGTACGTACACTGATAGCTCGACCAACGAGAGACACCACTATTTCCGGTTTGATACGGATTCGGATATTGATTTTTTGGGAAGATGCATATGTATCCGTGAGCAGACATCAATACTGGCAATCAAACATATTGAACCCATTATTGACAGAAAGTAAAAGAAAACGGTAGTTTTAGACGTTATTTATCTATTATTCTGTAATCCTCGCCGGAAAGTATTTCGACCAGGAAAGATATCGCCAAACGAATATGATTTTGGAACGCATTGTCTTACAGTAAAGTGGCACCTTGACTTGCGAACTTAATTCGTTAGTTGGGAGTTTGTGACTCGAAAAGTTTGTATCTAGAAACTAGGTTTCCCAACATATGTTTTCATTTTTTTCGATTCATTTTTCGAAATTTAGTTGGTATCTAGAGGTCAGAATGGAGTTTCTATATCGGAAAGATCGCATGTAAAACAGTTCCACTGTATTTGGTATTTGTTCGGGAGATTTTATCATTTGAGTCTGCTTTGAAAATGCAAAATTGGTACTGTTTTCGTTTCCTTATTTATTAGTTTGATTTCAGAGTGAAATTAAGAAATTTATGGTAGCATACCTTGCTGTAATTTGCTGTGAAAACAGTGAGCCAATAAAGGCAAACAGTTTGGGAGTTATCTTCAGTGGTTGATTCAACGACAGTTTTTCTCGTAGTAAGCAAATGAGGAAAAAACCGGCAAATCGAGCAGAATGCGTAATGGTGTGGTGATTGGCAATTAGAGCTAAATGTAGACCAATGTTCAATAGTTAACTTCTTCGAAAGAAGATGTATTATTAATGACTATTCGTACGGCATCCATGGGATAAACCTATTAACAGTAGAATCGGTGAAATATCTTGGAGTTACCCTCACGAATAACTTAACATGGAGTACCAGCATCCATAATATATGTGGAAGAGCACTTAAGAAACTCGGCTTCGTTAAGAGAATAGTCGGTCGGAGTGAAGAAAAAAGTTCGCGAGCGTTGTTATTTCGCGTTAGTTAGGCCTCACCTTGAGTATGCTCGTAGTGTATGGGACGCTGCCGATAAGTGTTGCATTCGGGAATCAGAAAAAATGAAGCGAAAGGCGATGCGTTTTGTGAAGAATTGCTACGATAAATTAGTAAGCGTTACTCAGATGCTTCTGGACGCAGGATGGGAATCTTTAGAAGATTTAAAAAAAGGATGCATTTCTGAGATTTGTCTGAGATAATTCGTCATCGTTTCTAAACGAATTGTTCTGCTTGAGGAAGACAAGTTTTTGAGAAGGTGATCTCTATATGACAGATAAAACCAGCAAATGAATTTTCTCCACTGGATTAGATAGTAGATTAGCAAAGGCTTGTGTTAAATTTGATAATCGTTTTCTTAAAATTAGAATAGTTTTGAAAACTCCACAGATTTGTTTTGTCTTATAAAAAGCAACATTAATATGTTGGATTATAGCTTTTTTCATTAGTACTAGAAAGCACATAAATTTCATCATCCCCTCCACCGCTCATAGTATTACAGGTATCATAACATGTAATTGCAATGATTAAAGGAAAGGAAGGTGTCTTAGTAGATTAAAAACCTACGGAAAATCCCAAAGGAATAACAAGTGTGAAAAATAGCGACACGACTGGGACTCGAACCCAGGTCTCCCACTTTCC
>KZ308844.1:1293152-1309150 GCA_000376725.2 Ladona fulva | reverse complement strand
TTTCTATAAACAATTGTGAATTTCTTTGTTTTGAGCAGCAATTTAAGTACATTTTTGGTTTCACAGTGAAGGAAGGAACAAATCTACAGAAAAATGAAACATTTTTACTTTTATTATTCGCAATCGTCTTAGAAGCGGAATTTTTTGTTTCTATAAACAATTGTAAATATCTTGGTTTTTAGCAGCAAATTGAGTAAATTTTTGGTATCACAGCGAAGAAAGCGACCATATGGACAAAAAATTGAAATATTTTTCCTGTATTTTAATCGCAATCGCCTTGGAAGCGGAATTTTTTGTTTCTATAAACAATTGTAAATTTCTTGGTTTTGAGCAGCAATTTCAGTAAATTATTGGTCTCAGCGAGGAAAACGACCAAATCCAATGAAAAATGAAACTTTTTTCCTGACTTTTATTCGCTATCACCCTAGAAACGGCATTTTTGTTTGTATAAACAATTGTGAATTTCTATGTTTTGAGCAGCAATTTAATTAAATTTTTGTTCTCACAGCAAGTAAAGCGACCAAATCAACAGAAAAATGAAATATTTTTCCTCACTTTTAATTGCAATCGAACTAGAAGCGGGATTTTTGTTTCTATAAACAGTTGTAAATTTCTTGGTTTTGAGCAACAATTTGAGTAATTTTTTGGTGTCACAGCGAGGAAAGCGAGCAAATCTACAGAAATATGAAATTTTTTTCCTGACTTTTACACGAAATCGCCCTAGAAACGGAATTTTTCTTCTATAAAGAATTGTAAATTTCTTGTTTTTGAACAGCAATTTGAGTAAATTTTTGTTCTCATAGCAAGAAAAAGGCCAAATCTACAGAAAAATGGAATATTTATCTCACTTTTAATCGCAATCGCCGTAGAAGCGGGATTTTTGTTTCTATAAACATTTGTAAATTTCTTGGTTTTGAGCAGCGATTTGATTAGATTTTTAGTCTCACAGCGAGGAAAGCGACCATATCTACAGAAAAATGAAATATTTTTCCAGCCTTTCAATCGCAATCGCCCTAGAAACGGCATTTCTAATTCTATAAACAATTGTCAGTATCTTGGTTTTTACCATCAATTTGAGTAAATTCTTGGTATCACAGCGAGGAAAGCGACCAGATCTACAGAAAAATTAAACATTTTTCCAGACTCTTAATCACATTTGCCCTAGAAACGGCATTTTTGTTTTTATAAACGATTGTAAATTACTTGGTTTTGAGCAGCAATTTGAGTAGATTTTTGGTCTCACAGCAAGGAAAGCGACGAAATCTACAGAAATATAAAATATTTTTTCTGGCTTTTAATTGCAATCGCCCTAGAAACAGCATTTTTGTTTCTACAAACGATCGTAAATTTCGTGGTTTTGAGCAGCAATTTAAATAAAATTTTGGTCTCACCGCTAGGAAGGCGACCAAATCTACAGAAAATGAAACATTTTTCCAGACTTTTAATCACAATCTCCCTAGAAACGGCATTTTTGTTTCTATAAACAATTGTAAAATTCATGATTTTGAGCAGAAATTTGAGTACATTTTTGCTCTCACAGCAGGGAAAGCGACCACATCTACAGAAATAAGAAACATTTTTCCTCATTTTTAATTGCAATCGCCCTAGCAGCGGGATTTTTCTTTCTGTAAAGAATTGTAAAATTTCTTGATTTTGAGCACGAATTTGAGTAAATTTTTTTTCTCACAGCAGGGAAAGCGTCTAAATCTACAGAAAAATGAAATATTCTTCCAAACTTTCATTCGCAATCGCCCTAGAAACGGCATTTCTGTTTCTATAAACAATTGTCAGTATCTTGCTTTTTACCAGCAATTTGAGTAAATTTTTTTTATCACAGCGAGGAAATCGACCAGATCTACAGAAAAATTAAACATTTTTCCAGACTCTTAATCGCATTTGCCCTAGAAACGGCATTTTTGTTTTTATAAACGATTGTAAATTACTTGGTTTTGACCAGCAATTTAAATAAAATTTTGGTCTCACAGCGAGGAAAGCGACCAAATCTACAGAAATAAGAAACATTTTCCCTGACTTTTAATGGCAATCGCCCTAGAAACGGCATTTTTGTTTCTGTGAATATTTGTAAATTTCATGGTTTTGTGCAGCAATTTGAGTAAATTTTTGTTCTCACAGCAAGAAAAGCGACTAAATCTACAGACAAATAAAACATTTTTTCTGGCTTTTAATTGCAATCGCCCTAGAAACAGCATTTTTGTTTCTATAACAATCGCAAATTTCGTGGTTTTGAGCAGCAATTTAAATAAAATTTTGGTCTCACCGCGAAGAAGGCGACCAAATATACAGAAAATGAAACATTTTTCCAGACTTTTAATCACAATCTCCCTAGAAACGGCATTTTTGTTTCTATAAACAATTGTAAAATTCATGATTTTGAGCAGCAATTTGAATAAATTTTTGTTCTCACAGCAGGGAAAGCGTCTAAATCTACAGAATAATGAAACATTTTTCCAGACTTTTATTCGCAATCGCCCTAGAAACGGCATTTCTGTTTCTATAAACAATTGTAAATTACTTGGTTTTGAGCAGCAATTTGAGTAAATTTTTGGTCTCACAGCGAGGAAAGCGACCAAATCTACAGAAAAATGAAACATTTTTCCTCACTTTGAAACGCAATCGCCCTAGAAACGGCATTTTTGTTTCTATAAACAATTGTAAATTTCTTCATTTTGAGCAGCCATTTGAGTAGATTTTTTGTCTCACAGCGAGGAACGCGACCAAATCTATAGAAAAATGAAACATTTTCTCTGACTTTTAATCGCAATCGCCCTAGAAGCGGGATTTTTGTTTCTATAAACAATTGTAAATTTCTTCATTTTGAGCAGCCATTTGAGTAGATTTTTTGTCTCACAGCGAGGAACGCGACCAAATCTATAGAAATATGAAACATTTTTCCTGACTTTTAATAACGCAATCGAACTAAAAACGGCATTTTTGTTTCTGTAAATAATTGTAAATTTCTTGGTTTTGTGCAGCAATTTGAGTAAATTTTTTTCTCACAGCAGGAAAGCGACTAAATCTACAGAAAAAAAAACATTTTTTCTGGCTTTTAATTGCAATCGACCTAGATACAGCATTTTTGTATCTATAAACAATCGTAAATTTCGTGGTTTTGATCAGCAATTTTAAAAAAATTTTGGTCTCACCGTGAGGAAGGCGACCAAATCTACAGAAAATGAAACATTTTTCCAGACTTTTAATCACAATCTCCCTAGAAACGGCATTTTTGTTTCTATAAACAATTGTAAATTTCTTGGTTTTGAGCAGCAATTTGAGTAAATTTTTGGTCTCACAGCGAAAAAAGCGACCATATCTACAGAAAAGTGAAACATTTTTCCTGAATTTTAATCGCAATCGCCTTAGAAGCAGAAATTTTTGTTTCTATAAACAATTGTAAATGCGTTGGTTTTTAGCAGCAATTTGAGTAAATTTTTGGTCTCACAGCGAGGAAAGCGGCCAAATCTACAGAAATATGAAACATTTTTCCTCATTTTTAATTGCAATCGCCCTAGAAGCGGGATTTTTGTTTCTATAAGCAATTGTAAATTTCTTCATTTTGAGCAGCAATTTGAGTAGATTTTTTGTCTCACAGCGAGGAAAGCGACCAAATCTACAGAAATATGAAACATTTTTCCTGACTTTTAATCGCAATCGCCCTAGAAACGGCATTTTTGTTTCTGTGAATAATTGTAAATTTCTTGGATTTGTGCAGCAATTTATGTAAATTTTTGTTCTCACAGCAGGGAAGGCGACTAAATCTACAGAAAAATAAAACATTTTTTCTGGCTTTTAATTGCAATCGCCCTAGAAACAGCGTTTTTGTTTCTATAAACAATTGTAAATTTCTTGGTTTTGAGCTGCAATTCAAATAATATTTTGGTCTCACAGCGAGGAAAGTGACAAAATCTACAGAAAATGAAACATTTTTCCAGACTTTTAATCACAATCTCCCTAGAAACGGCATTGTTGTTTCTATAAACAATTGTAAAATTCATGATTTTGAGCAGCAATTTGAGTAGATTTTTTGTCTCACAGCGAGGAACGCGACCAAATCTATAGAAAATTGAAACATTTTTCCTGACTTTTAATCGCAATCGACCTAGATACAGCATTTTTGTATCTATAAACAATAGTAAATTTCGTGGTTTTGATCAGCAATTTTAAAAAAATTTTGGTCTCACCGCGAGGAAGGCGACCAATTCTAGAGAAAATGAAACATTTTTCCAGACTTTTAATCACAACCTCCCTAGAAACGGCATTGTTGTTTCTATAAACAATTGTAAAATTCATGATTTTGAGCAGCAATTTGAGTAAATTTTTGTTCTCACAGCAGGGAAAGCGTCTAAATCTACAGAATAATGAAACATTTTTCCAGACTTTTATTCGCAATCGCCCTAGAAACGGCATTTCTGTTTCTATAAACAATTGTTAGTATCTTGGTTTTTACCAGCAATTTGAGTAAATTTTTGGTATCACAGCGAGGAAAGAGCCCAGATCTACAGAAAAATTAAACATTTTTCCAGACTCTTAATCGCATTTGACCTAGAAACGGCATTTTTGTTTTTATAAACAATTGTAAATTACTTGGTTTTGAGCAGCAATTTGAGTAAATTTTTGGTCTCACAGCGAGAAAAGCGACCATATCTACAGAAAAGTGAAACATTTTTCCGGAATTTTAATCGCATTTGCCCTAGAAACGGCATTTTTGTTTTTATAAACAATTGTAAATTTCTTGGTTTTGAGCAGCAATTTGAGTAAATTTTTGGTCTCACAGCGAGGAAAGCGACCAAATCTACAGAAAAATGAAACATTTTTCCTGACTTTTAATCGCAATCGCCCTAGAAACGGCATTTTTGTTTCTATAAACAATTGTAAAATTCATGATTTTGAGCAGCAATTTGAATAAATTTTTGTTCTCACAGCAGGGAAAGCGTCTAAATCTACAGAATAATGAAACATTTTTCCAGAATTTTATTCGCAATCGCCCTAGAAACGGCATTTCTGTTTCTATAAACAATTGTAAATTACTTGGTTTTGAGCAGCAATTTGAGTAAATTTTTGGTCTCACAGCGAAAAAAGCGACCATATCTACAGAAAAGTGAAACATTTTTCCTGAATTTTAATCGCAATCGCCTTAGAAGCGGAATTTTTTGTTTCTATAAACAATTGTAAATGTGTTGGTTTTTAGCAGCAATTTCAGTAAATTTTTGGTCTCACAGCGAGGAAAGCGGCCAAATCTACAGAAATATGAAACATTTTTCCTCATTTTTAATTGCAATCGCACTAGCAGCGGGATTTTTGTTTCTATAAACAATTGTAAATTAATTGGTTTTGAGCAGCAATTTGAGTAAATTTTTGGTCTCACAGCGAAAAAAGCGACCATATCTACAGAAAAGTGAAACATTTTTCCTGAATTTTAATCGCAATCGCCTTAGAAGCAGAAATTTTTGTTTCTATAAACAATTGTAAATGCGTTGGTTTTTAGCAGCAATTTGAGTAAATTTTTGGTCTCACAGCGAGGAAAGCGGCCAAATCTACAGAAATATGAAACATTTTTCCTCATTTTTAATTGCAATCGCCCTAGAAGCGGGATTTTTGTTTCTATAAGCAATTGTAAATTTCTTCATTTTGAGCAGCAATTTGAGTAGATTTTTTGTCTCACAGCGAGGAAAGCGACCAAATCTACAGAAATATGAAACATTTTTCCTGACTTTTAATCGCAATCGCCCTAGAAACGGCATTTTTGTTTCTGTGAATAATTGTAAATTTCTTGGATTTGTGCAGCAATNAACGGGATTTTTGTTTTTATAAACAATTATAAATTTATTGGTTTTGAGCAGCAATTTGAGTAGTTTATTGTTCTCACAGCGAGGAAAGCGACCATATCTACAGAAAAGTGAAACATTTTTCCTGACTTTTAATCGCAATCGCCCTAGAATCGGCATTTTTGTTACTGTGAATAATTGTCAATTTCTTGGATTTGTGCAGCAATTTAAGTAAATTTTCGTTCTCACAGCAGGGAAGGCGACTAAATCTACAGAAAAATAAAACATTTTTTCTGGCTTTTAATTGCAATCGCCCTAGAAACAGCATTTTTGTTTCTATAAACAATTGTAAATTACTTGGTTTTGAGCTGCAATTTAAATAATATTTTGGTCTCACAGCGAGGAAAGTGACCAAATCTACAGAAAATGAAACATTTTTCCACACTTTTAATCACAATCACCCTAGAAACGGCATTTTTGTTTCTATAAACAATTGTAAATTTCTGTGTTTTGAGCAGCAATTTGAGTAAATTTTTGATCTCACAGCGAGGAAAGCGACCAAATCTAGAGAAAAATGAAACATTTTTCCTGACTTTAAANCGCATTTGCCCTAGAAACGGCATTTTTGTTTTTATAAACGATTGTAAATTACTTGAATTTGACCAGCAATTTAAATAAAATTTTGGTCTCACAGCGAGGAAAGCGACCACATCTACAGAAATAAGAAACATTTTTCCTCATTTTTAATTGCAATCGCCCTAGCAGCGGGATTTTTCTTTCTGTAAAGAATTGTAAAATTTCTTGATTTTGAGCACGAATTTGAGTAAATTTTTTTTCTCACAGCAGGGAAAGCGTCTAAATCTACAGAAAAATGAAATATTCTTCCAAACTTTCATTCGCAATCGCCGTAGAAACGGCATTTCTGTTTCTATAAACAATTGTCAGTATCTTGGTTTTTACCAGCAATTTGAGTACATTTTTGGTATCACAGCGAGGAAAGCGCCCAGATCTACAGAAATATTAAACATTTTTCCAGACTTTTAATCGCATTTTCCCTAGAAAGGGCATTTTTGTTTTTATAAACAATTGTAAATTACATGCTTTTGAGCCGCAATTTGAGTAAATTTTTGGTCTCACAGCGAAAAAAGCGACCATCTCTACAGAAAATTGAAACATTTTTCCTGAATTTTAATCGCAATCGCCTTAGAAGCGNTACCAAGCTCCGTTTCCAATCAGTTATTGACTTCATATTGGTAAATTTTCTTATAAACATGCTTTTTTGATACCTCAATATTATTTATACTACATTGTGCAACTTTTTGACAGCAATCGGAACAACAGTACTCTGAAGAAAGTCATTCCCATAAAGTTTTACGAACATTATTTTTGGAAACACGTTTTACTATACGTATGACTGTTATTGGCTAATTATATCATAATTATAGTAGTTTTTGGACAAAATTAGATTACATTAAGTATAATGCATAATTCATTACATGCATTACTTGTTGTATTGATTTAGAGCAGTTTTAATCATATATACAGGTTAAAAGTATTTTGCTCCACTATTACAGAATAAGGGACCATTACAAACTGAAATTGCAAAGGATATGGTTGTACAATGACTGGAGCACCAAAAAAATCCTCAGACTTAAATATAAAGCTCGGATATTCATAATATAATGAAGCAGGATATTTGTTTCTATAACCAATTGTAAATTTCTTGGTTTTGAGCAGGAATTTGAGTAAATTTTTGGTCTCACAGGGAGGAGAGCGACCAAATCAACAGAAAGATGAAACATTTTTCCTGACTTTTAATCGCAATCGCCGTAAAAACGGCATTTTTTTCTATAAGTAATTGTAAATATCTTCGTTTTGAGCAGCAATTTGAGTAAATTTTTGGACTCACAGCAGGATAAGCGACCAAATCTACAGAAAAATGAACCATTTTTCTTGACTTTCTATTGCAATCGCCCTGAAAACGGCATTTTTGTTTGTATAAACAATTGTAAATTTCTTGGTTTTGAGCAGCAATTTGAGTAAATTTTTGGTCTCACAGCGAGGAAAGCGACCAAATCTACAGAATAATGAAACATTTTTCGTTACTTTTAATCGCAATCTCCCTAGAAACGGCATTTTTGTTTCTATAAACAATTGTAAATTTCTTGGTTTTGAGCAGCAATTTGAGTAAATTTTTGGTCTCACAGCGAGGAAAGCGACTAAATCTACATTAAAATGAATCATTTTTCCTGATAGTAATCGCAATCGCGTTAGAAGCGGAACTTTTTGCTTCTATAAACAATTGTAAATATCTTGGTTTTTAGCAGTTTTTTGAGTAAATTTTTAATATCACAGCGAGGAAAGCTACCGAATCTGATGAAAAATTAAACGTTTTTCCTGAATTTTAATCGCAATCGCCTTAGAAGCGGAATTTTTTGTTTCTATAAACAAATGTAAATTTCTTGGTTTTGAGCACAAATTTGGGTAAATTATTGGTCTCACAGCGAAGAAAAGACCAAATCGAATGAAAAATGAAACTTTTTTCCTGACTATTATTCGCAATCGCCCTAGAAACGGCATTTTTGATTCTATAAACAATTGTGAATTTCTTTGTTTTGAGCAGCAATATGAGTACATTTTTGGTCTCACAGCGAAGAAAAGGACGAAATCTACAGAAAAATAAAACATTTTTCCTGACTTTTAATCGCAACCGCCCTAGAAACGGCATTTTTGTTTTTATGAACAATTGTAAATTTCTTGGTTTTGAGCAGCAATTTGAGTAAATTTTTGGATTCACNAAATATCTTGGTTTTTATCAGCAATTTGAGTAAATTTTTGGTATCACAGCGAGGAAGGCGACCAGATCTACAGAAATATGAAACATTTTTCCTGACTTTTAATCGCAATCGCCCTATAATCGGCATTTTTGTTTCTATAAACAATTGTAAATGTGTTGGTTTTTAGCAGCAATTTGAGTAAATGTTTGGTCTCACAGCGAGTAAAGCGACCAATTCCACAGAAAAATGAAACATTTTTTCTGGCTTTTAATCGCAATCGCCCTAGAATCGGCATTTTTGTTTCTATAAACAATTGTAAATNTATATCATCTGCGAAGCGCAAATGACTGATGTGCTCTCCATTGATCCGTAGGCCTTTTTCCTCCCAGTCTAAGGTTTTAAAAACTTCTTCCAGAACGGCTGTAAAAAGAATTGGTGAAAGGCATTCGCCTTGTCTCATTCCCTTCTCAATCCGGAATTCCTCTGTTTCCTCATGCAGCATTACAGAGGATGTGGCGTCCTTGTAGATGCTGCGTAAAAGTTGGATGTACTTGGCATCTATCCCTTGTTTCTCCAGTGCTTCCTGTGTGGAGGAGGTACTTACCAAGACAAAGGCTTTGGCATAGTCCACAAAGCAGAGTACTAGTGGCATCTCGTATTCGTTCATTCTGCTGATAATTTCTTGCAGCGTGTGGATGTGGTCCATAGTGCTGAATCCCTTGCGAAATCCAGCTTGTTCTCTGGGTTGGACAGCTGCCTGGGACGTCTTCAGACGTGCAGCTCTCATGAACTCTCATGAACGTTTTGTAAATAACAGGAAGGAGGCTGATGGAGCTGTAGTTCTTCAAATCTTCCTTGCTTCCTTTCTTGTGCAAAAGGACAATCTTTGCATGGTTCCATTCCTTCGGAATTCTCCTTTGTCTAAGGCAATTAGTGAATAACTGCGCTATTCTCTGTCCAACATCATGAAGACACAATGGATCTCTTATGGCCCTGTGCATTTCTTACGGGAGATCGGCGCGCGCTGTTGCCACTTTTGCATAAAAAAAGAGTTGGCAAAAATGAATTTTTAAAATTTTTATCATACAGCAAAATTAATTCCGCACAGCATGGTGCAATTTCAACAATGTTAAATAATATTGTAATCGAAGGAAAAATAGGAAAGTGATACTTTCGAGAAAATCGGGAAAAAGTTGCTGTTTTCTTTGAACCGATATATTTAGGTCTAACTTTCAAGAAACACGGTCTTTCTTTGTATCACTATCTGTCTCATTTTATTCACATTCCACCAATGCTATTACATTTCCTGTTAACAATTTTGGAGACAAATGCCGTAGTACGCATTTCAATTATTTTAGACGGCGTTCCACAATATTAGGCCAGAACATCTGGAGTTTTAGAAAATTCATTTTTCAAAAATTTTAATATCCCGTAACTCGGTTATTTGAAGAGCTAGCGCAAAAAGAACGCCGGTTTCGTGTTCAGGAGGACGAAATCCACCAGGATAGCATGTCAAATACTCGAAAATAGCATTTTCAGAAAATTCATTTTTCAAATTTTTTTAAGGCCCATAACTCGGTCATTTGAAGAGCTAGCGCAAAAAGAACGCTGGATTCGTGTTTGTGTGAACCAAATACTCGAAAATCATACATACATTATTCCTCTATACAAAATGAATTAATGAAAAATGGATATTGCCAAGATATTTATTGAATGTTTAAATTAGTAACCTTTCACCAAACATTTTAGAGTAGATTAATTCTCTAAGTTAATTCCAGTAGTATGACAGGCTCTTTCTTCGCTGATGATACTTTTTTAAGAAAAATGTTTAAGGATTTCCATCATATCTTTATGTCCAGGAGATACACAATTTCTATATTTACACTTGCTGAAATATCTAATGTCTAAAAAGTTCTAAAAACAAACTGAATAAAAGTATTAAAAGAGTATCCTCAGCAGAAATACAATTTTCAACATTTAAAAGTCACAGATAATATCCACAGGAACACTCACCCAGATACATAAATCTCCTCTGCAATAATTCTTTCTAATCACATCCAAATAACAACTTGACATGAAACATTTATCAACAATTTATAAAAAACCATCACTTCTCCAAAGACATTTTTCCATTCCCAAAATTATAAGATTCTGTTTTCCTGAATAATATGAAAATTGAGATTTGCTGAAGAATATAGAGAGAGTAAATAACACATTTAAACTCTACAGCCTCTTTCATAATTCTTCCTCTTCTAGAATTAGAAAAAATCATGGACCCATATATACAGGTTAAAAGTATTTTGCTCCACTATTACAGAATAAGGGACCATTACAAACTGAAATTGCAAAGGATATGGTTGTACAATGGCTGGAGCACCAAAAAAATCCTCAGACTTAAATATAAAGCTCGGATATTCATAATATAATGAGTCAAACAATTATAAAATCCTCTACAATTAAACATGAATTAAAATATTTTTTATCCTATTATTGCAATAATCATAGTTATCGGTTTGCTAGTTGTTACTTCATTGTTACATCAAACCAGTGGTTTACTTTTCCTGAAATTTTTAAGCAATTTCCCAATTAAGTCAACTCTTAGCTACTTAAGGGGAAAAGGCAAATACTGGTGAAACAGAATCAAACTACTACAATCTGAGCCAATAAATTCTTTACAGGTGTATCTTGCTCAGCATTAACACTTGGACACCAGATTTAACTGTAACATGTCTGTGCACTCTGAACAATTTAAGTGGAGTATGTAAAATTACTTAAGGAATTAATCCAAAAAACCTACCATAGAGATACATATACTTCAGAATATCTACAGATTTATGTAAATGAAATACTGAAGAATAAATATTCTGAAGGACAAAAATTTATTACTTTTATCACCATAATAATATTGCTTTAAGGCAATTACATTACTTCAAACATTCATAACAATACTTCCTGGACAACTCACATCAACATAATATCTTAGACATTTTCCAACAGATCAATTTTCATCAGTTAATTTTCTCAAATTTTTAGATTGAAAGGAATTATGTATTACACATCAACAACACCATTAACTAGTATTATTTACCATAACAGTAAGAAATAACACCATACTTTCCTATCCCAAGTAAGAAATTAATAATTAGATGTTCTCTGAAGCATCATGAAATTTCATGTGATTATTCACTTAAATAATTTTGTTTACCACTAACATATTGACTCTATCATTATGGCTAACATACAGAAAGAGTAATTTTTCTTAATTTATGCATAACTTACAGAGGATTCACCAAGAAATTGGTTATTACGATAAACCTTACACATTCATATTCAAGCAATAGCTATGCGGAATGACATACCAAATTAAACACACTTAACAGTTTATAAATACAGATCCTCTGAATAAGAATAACATGTTACAATTAAATTTCGTTCTTAGTTAATAATATTAGATACAGCTTCATGATATTATCCTCAAACTTAGCAAAATCATGATCACAACTTTGAAAAACTTTCCTTACACAACACGTTATTTACATTCTTTTAGCAAGAAGTGCCCATGATTGGTAAATATTCACCACAAATCAGGCAGTCTATTAGAAAATATGCCAAAAAAGCCACAAATGTCTCACTCTCAGCAATCCTCTTTCACAATTGAATGGTGTCCAAGCAAATGCAGCTAACTGTACACAGATATGTGAGAAGGCAGTGAAGGTGGCCTCTCAGGGAGTAGTGCCGTAGTCCAGACCTCGTCCTCTGCCACGTCCTCTTCCCCTTCCACGGCCACGCCCCCTGCCTCTCCCCCGTCACCTACGAGCCTCTGGCATCCCTATATTAGAAGTGGTCTTCTCCAAGTATGCCAACGGCCCCTGCAGTCCTCCTGCAGCGCCACTCTGAGCTTGACCACCTAAAACATGATGAAATCCTCCAGCCACTCCCACCATACTGCCTCCTCCACTCCCTGCAGCCCTCTGCTGCGCCTGCATCTGCCCTCCTTGCATGAACAGTGCCTGTGGGTTCATTGTGCCACCACATGCCATTCCCATGGGAGCACCAGGCTGCTGTTGCATCTGTGGGGCCACCTACAAATACCATTTGCATACATAAATGGTTTTTGCTACATGGCACACACCTACATATTTTGCTTATTACACTTACAGACTGATGTGCAGAAATAAGGACTTTAAAAACTATTTTCCATGAATTTCTCTATCTTATATTGCACTATAAAACATGTTTGATGAGACAACATCGCAGAAAGTTACACTGCTGGACAAAAGGAACACAACACTTGATGGCAATCTGCATGGCCGAAAGCCGAAGCTCTTAGTCTGAACAAGAGCTAGAGATATGTGACAACCGTGTGACTGCAAAGTTTGGAGGGGTGAGGAGAAGGCAGAGCGAAGTTTTTGGTAGGATCTGGTGAAGATGAATCTCGGTTGGTTTCTCTGCATGCCTATGAATGGATTCGAAGAGGGACTGCATAATACAAAATCTTAAGAGTACTAGTTTGTTGGAATTATTGCCAAAAATGATATGCAATCTTATGAAGAAAAGGTTTGTCCTGGAATTTATAGTTCATTGAAGAAGAAATGTCATTCACAACTGCTCACATTACATTTGGTGCTCGTGTCTACACTTCTTTAAGTTTCCTTTATTCCTAAGAAATCAATTTTCTGCATCTGTTTGCATCATAATTTAATGCAAAGATAGTACTTCTTAGGAACCAGGAGTGTATTTTTGGCATTGGAATTCACAGTCTTATCGAAGTTTCCCTTGGTACTGTCAGGTTCAATACTTTAAGGGAAGAAAAAACACATGCAAGTGGCAGTAGCAAGTTTTATTGCACTACCTGGACTTGCAGCGGTGTTGGAAATGCAATGCTTTTAAATGGAAGTGAATCCATCGAATATTATTAGCCATCTGGAGGATTAGGACTATGCAGTGTTTCCTTAGTGGCAAGAACACTCAGCGCAAGAATCTTGCCTGCAGCATTTTTTTACCAAGCTCCGTTTCCAATCAGTTATTGACTTCATATTGGTAAATTTTCTTATAAACATGCTTTTTTGATACCTCAATATTATTTATACTACATTGTGCAACTTTTTGACAGCAATCGGAACAACAGTACTCTGAAGAAAGTCATTCCCATAAAGTTTTACGAACATTATTTTTGGAAACACGTTTTACTATACGTATGACTGTTATTGGCTAATTATATCATAATTATAGTAGTTTTTGGACAAAATTAGATTACATTAAGTATAATGCATAATTCATTACATGCATTACTTGTTGTATTGATTTAGAGCAGTTTTAATTTCTGTGTAATAAAGACAAATGAATTTCTTTCATTAAAAATTAAATATTACAATAACAATTAAAGTTTTACATGATTGAATTTCACCTTCCTCAAATAAATGGAAAGTAGAAAATATTTAAAGTAAGAACTCAGGCTTTCCTGCTGTATCACATGGCGAAGGATTTCTCAAGAATACACGCAGGTAATTTCCGGCTGGTGGACCAAAGTTTCGATGGCGAATGCTGCCATCATCCTCAGGGTCAAGGTGTCACTGTACAAAAATCCGGGGGTTTATATAGTCCTTCCACAAGAACTTTCACTTCTCATCGGCCAATGGCAAGGCCTTGTTCTCTCTCCGATTGGTTTGAGGGCAGTTGTCGTCATACAATTGGTGGTAGTGGCAGTTATTCCCTTTCACCAATGTTCTGGTTGGTGGCTTGTGGGCCAATCCGGTCATTTCGTTTTATCTTCTTTAGGATGACAGTGTCCTGCTTAGAGCAAAACCTTCATCCTTGTTCATGTTTTCTTTGTTTATCCAGATTTCTATTGCCTCCTTGGTCAAGCGATCCCAATATCCATGGGCTGAGGTGTCTAGTGCTCGAGAAGTCTATTTGGTGAGGCAATGTTTGGCAACGGTGGATTTTTCGGATGGGCTAAGTGTATGCAGGACACATGTTCAGCTCAGCTCAGCTGTCATCACTCCTAAAAATAAGGATATTTGAAGGTGGCCCCCAGTCCATTTTTGGACTTTATCTACGGGTTTGTCATTCATACTAAAAAAAAGAATTAAAAACACATTCTTACCTATTGTTTCCTATAAGGAGTTGTCACATTATTAAAAACCAATCACATCATTAAAAGCAAATTATGCAGGACACACTCCTTAATACAGGTTTCTATATTTCTGGAGAGCTCGGAGAAGATGTTTGGGAGGAAGTATTTGAGAACAATGATAACCCTCCCAAATCCCATTGCTAGTACCAAGAGCTACCAGGACCAAAGCATGCACCTCCTCCTACTGCTGCTCCGATCATTTACTTTAATTTATTTTTTACTGATGCTTTTTTGAAAACACTGGTGAAAGAAACAAATGCTTACGCAAATAATTTTCGAATGTCATGTCGAAATCTATCTCCAGAATCTCGTTCACGTAAATGGACAAATATAACATTGTCTGAACTGAAAGAAGAAAAGGCTATCATATTTTCATGGATAATTTTTTTATGTCTGTGCCACTGGCAAAGGACTTGTATGAGGTAGGTTGTTATGTTACAGGTACCATTTGTAGAAGTAGGAAATTCTTACCCAAACAACTGACACAACAATTTGCTGTACGAGTGAAGAGGTATTTCCGCCAAGGCCCTATCCTCGCTGCTGGCGTGCGGGAGAAGTCACAGCGTTTTCCAGTAATATTATTATCCACCAAATCGAAAGCAGAAAATAGTAAACACTCAAGAGAACGTAGAGGTCAGAATAGAGAGGTAGTGAAACCATCAATTATAAAATCGAATAATGAATACATGGGTGGAATACACACATCAGATATGATGTTGTACACATATCTTGATGAGAGACGAACTATGAAATACTGGGAAAAAATGTGTTTCGACATATTTTCGCGAATGATTCTCAATAGTTACAAAGTAATATAAGAAATAATAAGTAATTTACAAAGAAAACCTCCCCTTTGAGAAAAGCTGTATGTCTCGTTTGAATTCCACTATTAGTATTGTTGAAGATCTTGGGAATGAATGGCTTCTAGAGAAAAATAATAAATTTGGAAAATCGGAGGAACATGTGGGACAAGACAAGAAGCCATTAAAAAAATTACCTGGAAGAAAGGAGAGGGACTGTTGTGTGTGCAGCAAAAGGTGTGAAACGGGGAAAGGGAAACAAAGAAGAAGCCGTACAGTCTGTTGTAAATGTGAAAAAGGTCTACATGGTGCATGTTATCCTAAACATAAGTGCGCAAGTTAAACTGTGAGTGGGAAATTTAGGTAAATTCATTTTTGATATTTCAAAATAATGTCAAAAGCATTAAAATTTGTTCATGTGCTAACAAATAATAGTAAAAACTAATTATGTAAAAATTAATAATGTCGAAAAATTTTTAAGAACAAATTTTGTAATCTGAAT
>KZ308844.1:1234872-1268376 GCA_000376725.2 Ladona fulva | reverse complement strand
AAAAAAGTGAGTGACTTTGCTCAGAAACTCGGATAGGACCAAACTATACCCCTTGTCGAACGAAATGTATTGGTTTTCTTATAAAACACAAATAAAATAAAAACAACTATCACGTTTCAACTACAATAGCTTTCTACTTTGAAAATAAAAATAAACTCTAACGTATAACGTATATAAACTAACGAATGACAATGTTTAAACTAGCTGAAGTGCACTATTCCGACAGAAGTTACACAGATCACAGAAAAAGTAAAATAAAATATAAAGGGCAAGGTGGTACTCAACACTAAACTGCTACACAGCGAAGACAAACACACTGGAAAAAAAAACACCGGTTAATGAGGGCTTGATGGCCGTTGGCTCTGTCACTCTGGGGGTCCGTGCAGGAGCTCCGGAGACACGTCCTTTCACTTTGACTCTCAGGTCAAGAATGAATTCTCTTAAGGAATCAGTGAATCGGAGCTAGTGACTATGACTCTCTTAAGGATTCTGCGATTCTGCGCCAGTAACTATGACTCTCTCAAGGATTCTGTGAATCAGAGCCAGTAATTATGACTCCCTTAAGGATTCAGTCATTCGGCGCAAGGACTTTGAATCTCTTAAGGATTCTGTTAATCCGTGCCAGTAACTATGACTCCCTTTAGGATTCTATCATACGGCCCCAGTAACTATGACTCTCTTTAGGATTATTTCAATCGGCGCCATTAACTATGACTTTCTCAAGGATTCTGTCAGTCGGCGAATGTAACTATGACTCTCTTAAGGATTCCATCAATCGGCGCTAGTAACTATGACTCTCTCAAGGATTCTGTCAGTCGGCGACATTAACTATCNTTTTATTAAATGATGATTATCGTTGAAATAAATTGTACAACCTCCATACTGAAAACAATCCTAAGCCAATGGGTTTCATCAAACTCCAAGATTTTTGGATTCCAATAAAAGAGTATCAAATCAATACCTTTTTATCAACAAATTGATCAATAAATTTCTTCATCATATTGTGTGCTTAGCAACATTTTGTGTATAATTGTGGTGAATGAAGATTGTTAGCCTAAATATCTATTCATAACTCTAATCTAAAGAGGAAAATTAAAAATCACTTTGTATTTTCCATAAACATCTCTGGAAACTAAAAAGGCATTTTTCATTGTTTTATACCAGGAAATTTGGCCAAGCCATATTGATTAAATTCTACAGAGTAAATTTAATGTTGTGCACCTTTGAAAGAGTTACCCCATTCAATTTATTGATAATTGTAATAAAGCCTACAACACGTCACCAAGAAGTCAAAGATGAATTATAATTTTTTCATTAGTAAAAATCTTCCGATACCCAACAATATACAGAATTGGGAACAAATATTCATTAAAAGATGGAATATGGAAAGTGAATGGCACATATTTTGTGGGAGCATATGTCATTGGGAATTCCAACAGCCCATGACACGTTGATTGTGAAACTGAACCGAAGTTGTTTAGAATACCTGCTGTTGTTGCATTTGCTGTTGTTGTTGCATCTGCTGTTGTATATGTTGTTGCATCTGTTGTTGCTGAAGCTGCTGCTGCTGCTGTTGCTGCTGAAGCGTCACCATTGTGTTCTGGGATATTTGAGGAACTTGATGCTGAGCCTGTGCTGCTGGCGCTTGAGGTTGTTGTTGCTGCGCTTGTTGCTGAGCACTTGGAATGTTATTTCCGGACAGGGATGGCCCTTGTGCTCTCGGTCCCTGTAAGTCTGCCAGCAAGTTCTGCCACACAGCAATTTTCTCATAATGCCTCTTTATCAGCTCTTCCTTGCGTAACAGTTCCATTCGCAGGTCAATTACATCCTATAGAATTTGAGAGAAATAAGACGCCCTTTATCTTTTCTGGCTGAGATGAACGTTTATATGTTAAATTAAAACAAGGCAAAATTCTGATTTTCCATCACAACTGGTAGATTGATTTTTCCACAACTGGTATTACCACTCAGTCTACATTTAAAGGATAGATTTGATAAAAACAACATATAGGCAAACAATTGTCTTACTATCTCTTTCAGGAGCCAATACTTCAGTCAGTAAGAATACAGCATCAGCTCTTCAAAGTTTTTAAGTTCTGTGAAATGTCTTTTATTTAAAGTTGTAGAGGATTATGAATAAAACACTTAAATATATGCTCATAAATAAAAGTGAATTTTTAGTAACAATCATTCTATGGAGGGTGGGGTACATTCGAAATAAATGGAATTAAATAGAAAATTAAAAGGGCCTACTAAGAAGAGTAATGTCTGCCTAATTTACTAAAATTGCATGTGATGAACCCTTGAGATATGAACAGTTACAAATAACTTACTTCTTTTACAATTAGTTCAGGTTTTAGAGCTGAGAGAAGAAATCTTTTCTGTAGAAAAAAGGCTTCCATTTGTCGAGCCAAATCGATAAACCGCAATAGGGACTGGTCCACCTCGACTTTGATTTCATCTTTCTCCATTGTGTGCAAAGTGTCATCCTTTGTCAGCACATTCAAGCATGCCTGCAAAAAGATTGATAGCACACTTAAATTAGATGACTGCATCATCTGAAACTAACTTATCTTTTTAATAAACTATACTGTCAAATAACTAATGAACCTCCTTGTTAATTGAAGGAGACAAAACAACAAACAGAAAAAAAAATGAAAACAGAGCTTAGTCAGGTTTTATTCTATGGAAATGTGCAAGTATATATTGGTGTGTGCATGTAGATTATTAATATTATACACAGACAATTCTTCAGATATACCAATATACATGGGATATGAATTTAGAGCCTAAACAAAGAGTCACTGGCGTGTCAATTTTTTTACACATAGACCCTAACCATGAGACCCAAGGAAAAATGGAATATCAATCCTCATTATTGACCCATCAAGATCTCAAGAAAGTTACTTCTCCAAAAAGAATGTATTATGTGGATTTTCAAAAATCAATTTTCAAAGACATTTCTTAGATAACCTTAGGTTTGATGCTAGGATGGTTCAAATTTTGCCCAATTAAAATGCACAGAGCAGATTTTAAAGATTTTTGGGACACTTCTCTAAATGATAGAGCGCTATAACTCAGTATGTGAATAGCATTCATGACTATGTTTCATATTAAATGATAACCACTTCCAAATTGACCCAAGGTTTGATGTCAGGACAGGTTAAATACTATGAAATGTAAAGGAAACTCAGATATTATATTGAGGTACTTTTCAATTCTATGCTGACGTTGCCTTGAAACCTAGGCAAAAGTTACTGGAGGTGCTTCTAAAACGTAATTTGAAATGGCATCTCCTTAAATTACCCTGGGTTCCATGCTAAGTGTTCATAATATCTCCCATTATAAATACACAGCAGATTGTAATATCTTTTATAAGGCACTTGTCAAGAAGCAAGACAGATAAAAATCCGAGTGAAGTAAGGTTTGCGGCTATGTTTTACATTTTAGGTAGGCTACTTCCTGACTGTTACTTGGTTCGACGCAAGGGCGCGTCAATTCTTCGTCTATTAGAAAACAATTGGAAAGTCGGAATTCATTTGAGGTGCTTCCTGAAACGATTGCAACTTTAAGACTTAGGTAATAATAGAATACTGAACTCTTTACTCTTAGCAGTAATATTCAAATAAATAGTACCTGGTTCGACGCCAGAACTGTTCGATTTCTCAACATGGTTCTTATGGAGAAATTAAACCTGTTATTGAACTAGGGCTGTGCAAAACGAGAGATAGGAAATTCTACTACCAAAAAGGTAGCAGTTTGCAAGCAACTTTTATATATTTATGTGCGTGTGTATACGTATATGTATACCCTATTTCTTATCAATGAAAATAACCAATACCCCAAGAAGGCCTCCTTCGTTAAGAAAAAAAGGAAGAAATGGTTTCTTTCATTGTTGAAATAAAGGCGGAATACCCAATAGAATCTTGCTGAAATGTGATCATCAAATTAAACTATCCGAATGCAATTAACACCAAGACATGACATCAGTCTTGTTCCATGCATACTTCCGAAAACTGAAAATACGCTCTAAAATTGGAAAGCTATTTCTAAGGAATATAATTTCTAAGGAATATAATTTCGAAGAATCTCAAACAAATTTGCCATACTCAGCGCAAAAGGTAAGCAAAAATGTTAAAAGGTGTGATAATAAAAGTTACAGACGTCATCACAATTTTTCGCAGATGGATTAAGAAGCAAACCAGCAAATAACCATAATACGACAAACTAATCTTTACAACATGGTATACTACTATGCTGATTGAATTTAATAGCTTCAAACGGTTATCCCTAATTGGCCGCTAATTTAATATTTTCACTGGATGATAACCTGCGTAAACAATGCAAACGCACTAACCTGAAAAGATTCTTCAAATTCGTCCACTAAATTCCCATTTCCATTAGCGGTAGTCGCCATGGTCTGCCTTTTAGGCGGATGGTACGACTGAAGTACTCTTACAGATTAAGCCGAATTTCCTTCAGCAAAAAATCACTTCGCCAATGAGCGCTATAATCATTCAGCACAAATCAGGCATCTCAATAATCAGAGTCCGGTACAAAACTCATCACTTTCTTCTTTTACGCTGGCAGTTTACTCTGTTATCGTTGGTAAAGTTGAAATAACTATCATAACTATAACCGGGTGATGTGCGATTTCGAAATTTCGAGCTTCACTTTTCGCTAGCTTCGCTCTACCAACCAAACCTACCAGGTGGCGTTTTGACGGCAATTCAAATTAGTGCATGACAATGGATGATGTTATTATGAGACAGTTTATCGCCTATAGTCAAATTATACGCTGCAGTAGTAAATAATTGGTGTACAAATATCGGCGTAGGATTATCAAATCAAAAGAACAAATTGTCATGCTACATGTCCTTTTGTGATTACAGTAACATATGTGCGATAGGAACATGGTTGTCCATTTTGTTTGTCATCTTTGTTTGACTTTCTCTGTACTCTCGCCTTTAACCATCACTATTAACAACAATTATTTTTAAGGAACTTACTGATTGCAACTTGTTTTGTCTTTTTACTTGGTATGTTTCTTAAGCCTCTATAGTCGTCCATGAAGTTATTTTAATGCGTCAGAGCAAATGCATATGGCATGCATTTGCTCTAAAACCTAATAGAAAAAAGATAAAGGCACTAATTGATATGTAGAGGATCAAAATTCACATTTAGATGCTGAAAACAGGGGTGCTATGCCCTATCTTTCCGAAACGCACGGAATTGTCGGCCATCTTGGCAAATTTTACGACCAGAATCTCATTTGGTATGCTCTAACTCAGAATTCCGATTACGGAATTCCGGATTACGTAAAATGTTCCAGTTACCGAGGCAGTGAACTATTGGGGTGTGAAAAATTAAGTAATTGCATTTACAATGTGCATTTTAGTGACATTATAATATAGTTACTTTAGTCGACCGGGCAAGATCATCTTCAAACCTAAATTTATCTTACTTTATCAATGTCCCTAGTTAAACAGTTAACAACTCAAACAATTTGTTTATCGAGTGAATTTTCTTTTGATTTTCATTCATATTGAGTACCATTCATACGATTCTGGGTAAAAAGATTGAGGCATCCTAGAATCTTATTTATCAAACTATGATTATGAATTATTATTATTAATTTCACTCAGCGCATTACTATGAAAATCATTTTAGTATAATAAGGGAAAATAATGAAAATTGAATAAACATTTAATTACAATGACACCATACAGATTTTAAGAAGCAAATTTGCCACAATTAAGGTTTGATGACTGTATATTTTTCACGGCTTTATCTCTTTACCCAGACAAGAGGCAATACTATGTAGGGTCCAGTTCTAACAAGGAGAAGATACAACATCGACAGCGACTTGGAGGATAACACTTGGTAGTTAGATAGATTTCGAGTCAAGAATGACGAATTACCCCCCAACTAGGGTTTTAGCTTTGATAGTTTTCACGGAAAATGAACTTAAAGTTTCAGCCAAATTCACTTCGCGGTTATAAGCTAACTATTAGTTCTTACGTCAGCGTAGACGTTGGAGTAGTGGTAAGCAGTTAGATTCCGAACGGGGGGTTCGGTAGAGCCATAGTCACTGGCGCCGATTTACAGAATCCTAAAGAGTGTCATAGATACTGTCGCCGATTAACAGAATCCTTAACAGAGTCATAGTCACTGGAGACGATTTACAGAATCCTTAAGAGAATCATAGATTCTGGCGCCGATTGACAGAATCCTTAAGAGAGTCATAGTCACTGGCGCAGATTGACAGAATCCTTAAGAGAGACATAGTCACTGGCTCTGATTCACAGAACATTTTTCTACATCTGTGTGCGGTAGAAAAGTAAGGGGAGTACTGGAGGCAAGGCAAGTCTTAGCATGTAGTTATCCCTTATAATCGGGGTCGACCTTCTTTCCAATGGGTGCAGTTAGTGGTTATTCTTTAGAAATAATGGTTGGTATCATATAAGACATCTTTAATAAGAAATTTATTTTGTATAAACAGTCCGAATTCACTTTCCTTGCACCCTCCTGATCATTTTGATACCAATCACTTCGAAGATATATTGATTTTTATCAATTATTACTAATTTCGTATATCCGCTATTCAGAAATCGAAGATTTGGGTTTCCCCCGAGGTGCGAAATCCCGTGGGTTTACCCAACCTAGAACCATACAGAAGAGTGATCCTTTGGGTGTCTCATTGAGAGGCAGGGACATAAAATTGAGAAAGGACAACGACGGAGAAGAAAGAGCAGGTCAAACGTAGAAAAATATTTATCCCGCAGTCGTTTAGAAGAACGTAGAAGTATGTACGTTTCCCACAGCCAAAGGGTTAAGGATAATGTCAATCGGTTCCAGTGAATATGACACGTATTCTGTGAATCGCTCCCAGTAAATTTCACTCTCAAAAGGATTCTGTGAGTCGGAGCCAGTCACAATGACACTCTTATGGAATCTGTCAATCGGCTCCAGTGACTAAGATTCTCTTAAGGATTCTGTCCATCAGCGGCAGTAACTATGACTCTTTTAACGATTCTGTGAATCGGTGCCAGTAAATTTCAATCTCCAAAGGATTCTCTGAATCCGCTCCAGTAACTATGACTCTCTTAAGGATTCTGTGAATCGCTGCCAGTAAATTTCACTCTTAAAAGGATTCTGTGAGTCGGTGCCAGAGACTATGACTCTCAAAAGGATTCTGTGAATCGGCGACAGTGATTATGCCTCTCTTAGGGATTCTGTTAATCGGCGGCAATGACTAAGACTCTGTGCGCCAGTGACTCTGACTCTCTTAAGGATTCTGTGAATCGCTGCCAGTAAATTTCACTCTCAAAAGAATTCTGTGAGTCGGTGAAAGAGACTATGACTCTCTTAAGGATTCTGTCAATCGGCTCCAGTGACTAAGATTCTCTTAAGGATTCTGTACATCAGCGGCAGTAACTATGACTTTCTTAAGGATTCTGTGAATAGGCCAGTGATTATGCCTCTCTTAGGGATTCTGTTAATCGGCGCCAGTGACTACGACTCTCTGAAGGATTCTGTAAATCGGAGTCAGTGACTATGACTCTCTTAAGGATTCTGCGAATCGGCGCCAGTAACCATGACTCTCTTAAGGTTTCTGTGAATCCGCGCCAGTGACTATGAATTTCTTCAGGATTCTGTGAATCGGCGCCAGTAACCATGACTCTCTTAAGGATTCTTTGAATCCGCGCCAGTGACTATGCCTCTCTTAAGGATTCTGTCAATAATTGCCAGTGACTATGAAACCTTTATGGATTCTGTAAATCGGCGCCAGTAACTATGACTCTCTTAAGGATTATTTATATCGGCGGAAGTCTCTATGATTCACTTAAGAATTCTGTCAATTGGCGCCAGTATCTATGACTTTCTTAAGGGTTCTGTCAATCGGCGAAAGTAACTATGACTCCATTAAGGATTATTTAAATCGGCGTCAGTATCTACGACACTCTTACGGATTCTTATATGGCGACAGTAGCTATGACTCTCTTAAGGATATTTTTAATCGGCCCCTGTGACTATGACTCTATTAAGGATTCTGTGATTCGGCGAAAGTAACCATGACTCCATATAGGATTATTTAAATCGGCGTCAGTATCTGTGACACACATATGGATTCTGTCAATCGGCGCCAGTTTCTATGACACTCTTAAGGATTCTGTCATATGGCGACAGTAGCTATGACTCTCTTTAGATTTAGAAACTTACCCCGCGAGCCGCCAAATGGCGTGTGGCAGGGGGTGTGTCAACACCAGATATTCGTACCTAATCTATCCTGTTGGCTTCTCTAATACTACGTGGAAAGAACGACCAAAAATAACTATCCGTTTTTGCGATTATTTCTCTGTAACGCTTGGTCGATGCCTCTCGAAGGTCGCGTTCTTCCTGTACCGGAATTACAATGTCCTCGACTTCCTCTGAAAATTCTGCGCAGACGAGTTTTTCGAAAAGTTTCTGTCGGTAATCAGATCTTCTCTCCTGTAGCGAACTCCACCCGAGGGACTTTATCATAGCCGTAACGCTGCTGTCGAATCTAAAGTCTCCACTAACGAAACGGGCCGACCTACGTTGGACCATTTCTAAATCTGAGGCTAGACCTACTTCGTGCGGATCCCAAACCGCGCTGCAGTATTCGAGACTAGGTCTAATTAGAGAAAAATAAGCAGTTTCTTTCACTTTCGATTGGCATCCTCTAAGGGTTCTACTTGTCAATCTTTGCATTTTGTTAGCCTTTCCTATGATCTCTCGAATATGTTCCTTGAATGATAAACCGCTGCTAATCGTAACTCCTAGGTATTTATTGTGACTCACAGACTCTAAGAGATTTCCTGAAATTTCGTATTTTAAGCTATTAATGTTGGTCGATCGCGTGAAGTTCATAGCTACGCACTTCTTTACGTTCAAATCAAGCTGCCAATCTTCGCACCACGTCGATATAACGTTCAGGTCGTTCTGTAGGATAACACTATCTTCATCTGAAGTAATCTGTCTGTATAAGAGGGTATCATCGGCGAATAGTCTAACCTTGCTCCTTACATTATCTACTATATCATTAATGTAGATTAGAAATAATATCGGCCCTAAAACGCTTCCCTGCGGGACTCCTGATGTGATCTCTACCTCATCGGATAAAATTCCGTCTAACGCAACTCGCTGAGTCCTATTTTCGAGGAAGGATTTTATCCACTCGACTACTTTCTCATCGATCGCGTAAGCAATTAGCTTCTGAATTAGCTTTACATGAGTTACAGTGTCAAAAGCTTTCCTGAAATCTAAGAATACTGCATCTGTTCTAACTCCCTTATCCGCCGCCTTAGCTATGTCGTTTATGAAAAGGGCTAGCTGAGTCTCACATGACCTACCTTTGCGGAACCCATGCTGGCTCTGACTAATTGCTCCCTTCTCGGAAAGGAACCGCATTATTGAACTTGCAATGATATGTTCCATAATTTTACAAAAGATCGAAGTGAGAGAAATGGGCCTGTAATCGTCAGGCTTTAAGGTGCGTCCTTTCTTTGGAACCGGAGTGACGTTCGCTTTCTTCCATGATATAGGAACAGTTCCTTCATCTAACGATTTCCGGTAGAAGACAAGAAGAAGGGGAGCGAGCTCATAAGATAAAGTTTTAATAACTAATGATGGGATACATTCGGGTCCCGGAGCTTTTTTCCTTTCAATCTGGCGCAACAAATTTTCTATTCCTTCCACTGATAATTCAATGGGAGACATATCCGAATCAATTCGCCTAGTAAACTCATTAACTTGGCCGTTGTCTACTTTGAAACACTTCTGATAGTGGTGGTTTAGTAAGTTCGCTTTTTCTATAGATTCCTTTACACAATTTCCCTCTTCATTGATTAGGCTTGGTACGGTAAACTGACCTCCACGAGACTCGCGCACATACGACCAAAATTCTTTCTGATCACCACTTAATGATTCTAATAGCGTTTTAGATCTATATTCCTGAAATTCTTTTTGTGCTTCTTCCTTAATTACCCTACGCATGTCTCTATACTTTTTCTGCTCTAGCTCAATGTTAGTGCCGCATGCTTTAAGTTTCCTTAAACGGGAATGAATAAGTCTTTGTTTCCTGTACAACGTTCTTAACTTTGCCTTCATCCAACGTGGCTCCTTACGCTCGCGTATTTGCTTAGTTGGTACGTATTTAACTAATCCTTCTTTGAGGATTCGGAGGAACTCATTCCAGCTATCTTCGACTGTATTTTCACTCACAAAACGGCAGAAATCATCCCTTTCTACGTTTATATAATTTTTGAACTCCGTAAAGTTACATTTGCTGAATATGTATATTTCCCTTGGTGGTTTAAGAGATTTAACTGTTGCTGCCTTAATCTCTGCTATTATTACGTCGTGATCTGAAATTCCGTCAACTACGTGTATACCAGTCATTAAGTGTGGGTGAGAGGTAGCTAATAAATCGAGAATGTTTCCTTTGCCTGTACGGTTCGTCCGAGTAATGTTCATGTTCACCTGCTCCAGACCATGTAATGCGAAAGTGTCAATTAACTTCTGAGATAACTTTTTCTCTCCACTTATGCTCGAATGTGTTGCATTCTCCCAATCGATGTGCGGCAGGTTAAAATCTCCTCCTACGACGATGATAGGGTCTTTCATTTTATCTCTTATTACACGTAAGGACTCTGATAGATCATCCATGCTATTAATTTCTTCCTCTGGAGGACGGTAAAAGGAGCAAAATAAAATCCTGGATCCATTTTTCCCAAGAACCGAGCACCAGACCATTTCGCTCGTAGTATCCACTAAGATATCTTCTGGCTGGCTATCCAAATGGTCTTTGACAGCTATAAACACTCCTCCACCTATTCTATTCGTTCTATCTTTACGGTAAATAATGTAGTCCGGAGGAAATATCTCACTGGATGCAATTTCTTCGCATAACCAACTCTCCGTTCCTAAAATAATATCTGCGGAACTGCTTCTCGCAAGACTGACAAACTCTGCCTGTTTATTTCGAATGCTCCTACAATTCACGACTATGATTTTTAAATCCTTAATTTCACTTTTCAACTCTCTTGCATTGTTTTTCAAAACTATATCCCTTTTCCTATCGTGAATAGGGATATTAGCAGCCGATATCTCTGTAGTGTTTCCTATAAAATCGCCGTTTTTCATTGGTATCTCACTCAATTCCTTGTTTTTATCTATTTGGGTGTTTTTGTTTCCTAAACTGAACTCTAGCCTACCCGATATTATTTTTGAATTTTTGATAATTTTTGATTCTAACCTAAAAAAACACCCACATCCCTAAACACCCTACTCGCTACCTTCCCCGCAGCCTCGGCCGTATAATGAACTCCAGAGCGATCCAGAGGTACCCTACACGAGTCGAGAACATGCCGCAGTTCAACGAAGTCAACTCCTTTGTCCCGGCAGAAATTCCTCAGTCGACGGTTTAGCCCCTCCACCCTACTCCAAACCGTACGACCTCGGTCAATCCGCGGGACAATGCTACATATCGATAACCCAATGCTTATCCCAGACGACCCCCGGAGACGCGCTACTTCGGAGACTAGATCCTCGAAAGAATCTAAGATCTCCTCGGAGCCACGCTTCGAGGCATCGTTGGTGCCAACATGAGCTACCACACGCAGCATGGAGCAACCCGTCTCCCTGACGGCAGAACCCAACTCCTTCGTCACCTGGGGCACCGTACCTCCGGGTAAACACCGGGAGAACACCCGCTCACACACTCCCTCCCGGCGGGCCCTTCGTCGCAACGGAGACATAATACGCCGGACGTTGGAGCTCCCTATTACTAACACTCCCCTCCCCCCACGGCTTTCCTTCGGCCCAGCTTCCTCCGTGGCAACGGGCGAACGCTCTAGCTCTAGGTCCGTCAACACCTCAAACCTATTGCTAACAGTGACCGGTTCAGCCGAAGCATCCCCAGCACACTGCTTTCGCAGCACGAAGCCGCGAGCGCCGCGATTGGAAACCACCTCCCACTCATGAGCCCTCCGGGACGGTTCAGCAACGACCCGCGTGGTATCCTCCGCAGAGGAGCCATTAGGCTTGCCTACTTTCGTACTCGGGCTGAGCCGAGGCACCTCAAGGGCGCGACATGCTTTAGGGCTCGTAACGGAGGGTCCTGCGCAAGCCGAGGCTGGCCGGAGCCCTTCGAGCTTAGAGGAGAGGTCCGTGACTACTCTCTCAAGTTCCGTGACACGCGACACAAGTGCCTCGTAGCCAACGGTCCCCAAGATTGAAGAAACGGGAGTCCTTGGGGAAGCCATCCTATTCTCAAAACTCCTAACTGAACTCACTAAGATACCAAACAAACTTGCAAAATGAACACACGGGCAAATGAAATACGTTAATCTAAACTAACACTGAAACTTGACCTGAGACTAAGAAAACAAATAAATAAGTCTAACTGAAAAACACGGAAAGGACGGTATAAACTTAAGATAACGAGAAAAAAGTGAGTGACTTTGCTCAGAAACTCGGATAGGACCAAACTATACCCCTTGTCGAACGAAATGTATTGGTTTTCTTATAAAACACAAATAAAATAAAAACAACTATCACGTTTCAACTACAATAGCTTTCTACTTTGAAAATAAAAATAAACTCTAACGTATAACGTATATAAACTAACGAATGACAATGTTTAAACTAGCTGAAGTGCACTATTCCGACAGAAGTTACACAGAAAAATAAAATATAAAGGGCAAGGTGGTACTCAACACTAAACTGCTACACAGCGAAGACAAACACACTGGAAAAAAAAACACCGGTTAATGAGGGCTTGATGGACGTTGGCTCTGTCACTCTGGGGGTCCGTGCAGGAGCTCCGGAGACACGTCCTTTCACTTTGACTCTCAGGTCAAGAATGAATTCTCTTAAGGAATCAGTGAATCGGAGCTAGTGACTATGACTCTCTTAAGGATTCTGCGATTCTGCGCCAGTAACTATGACTCTCTCAAGGATTCTGTGAATCAGAGCCAGTAATTATGACTCCCTTAAGGATTCAGTCATTCGGCGCAAGGACTTTGAATCTCTTAAGGATTCTGTTAATCCGTGCCAGTAACTATGACTCCCTTTAGGATTCTATCATACGGCCCCAGTAACTATGACTCTCTTTAGGATTATTTCAATCGGCGCCATTAACTATGACTTTCTCAAGGATTCTGTCAGTCGGCGAATGTAACTATGACTCTCTTAAGGATTCCATCAATCGGCGCTAGTAACTATGACTCTCTCAAGGATTCTGTCAGTCGGCGACATTAACTATCACTCTCTTAAGGATTCTGTCAATTGGTGCCAGTAACTATGACTCTCTCAAGGATTCTGTCAGTCGGCGACAGTAACTATGACTCTCTCAAGGATTCTATCAATCGGAGACAGCAACTATGACTCTCTTAAGGATTCTATCAATCGGCGCTGGTAACTATGACTATCTTAAGGATTCAGTCAATCCGTGCGAGTAACTATGACTCTCTCAATATTTCTGTTAAACGGCGGCGGTGACAATGACTCTATTAAGGATTCTATCAATCGGCGCCTGTAACTATGACTCTCTTTAGCATTCTGTCAGACGACAGCAGTATCTATAACTCTCTTAAGTATTCTGTCAATCGGACACAGCAGCTATGACTCTCTTAAGGATTCTATGAATCGGCGCCAGTAACTATGACTCTCTTAAGGATTCTATCAATCGGCGCCAGTAACTATGACTCTCTTAAGGATTCTGTCAATCGGCGTAGAAGTAAATGACGCTCTTATGGATTATTTCAATCGGCGCCAATAACTATGACACTCTTAAGGATTCTGTGAATCGGCGCCAGTAACTTTGTCTCTCTTAAGAATTCTGTGAATAGGAGCCAGTGACTATGACTCTCTTAAGGATTCTATCAATCCGCGCCCGTAACTATGACTCTCTTAAAGACTTTTAATCGGTGCCAGTAACTATGACTCTTTTAAGTATTTTGTAAATCGGCACAAATAACTATGACTCACTTAAGTATTCTATCAATCGGCGCCAGTAACTATGACTCTCTTAAGGATTCTGTGAATCGGCGCCAGTAACTTTTAATCTCTTAAGCATTCTGTCAGTCGACTATGACTCTCTATGAGTATGACTGTCTTAAGGATTTTGTGAATAGGCTGAGTATTTATGACTATCTGAAGTATTCTTCGGCGACAGTATCTATGACTCTCTTAAGGTTTCTATATACTGGCGCCAGTAAGTATGACTCTCTTAAGCATTTAGTTAATCGGCACCAGTAACTATGACACTCCTAAGGATTCTGTCAATCGGCGCCAGTATTTATGACTCTCTTAAGAATTCTGTCAATCGGCGCCGGTCACTATGACTCTCTTAAGGATTCTATCAATAGGCGCTAGTAACTATGACTCTCTCAAGGATTCTTCAATCCGTGCTTGTAACTATGACTCTCATAAGGCTTCTGTCAATCGGCGCCAGTATCTATGACTCTATTTTGGATTCCATCAATCGGCTCCGATAACTATGACCCTGTTAAGGATTCTATCAATCGGCGACAGTATTTATGACTCACTTAAGGCTTCTGTTAATCGGCGCCAGTAACTATTCTGTCAATCGGCGCCAGTATCTATGACTCTATTTTGGATTCCATCAATCGGCTCCGATAACTATGACCCTGTTAAGGATTCTATCAATCGGCGACAGTATTTATGACTCACTTAAGGCTTCTGTTAATCGGCGCCAGTAACTATGAATCTCTTAAGGATTCAGTCATTCGGCGCAAGGACTTTGAATCTCTTAAGGATTCTATTAATCCGTGCCAGTAATTATAACTCTCTTAAGGATTCTATCAATTGGCGCCAGTAACTATGACTCTCCTAAGGATTCTATCATACGGCCCCAGTAACTATGACTCCCTTTAGGATTCTAGCATACGGCCCCAGTAACTATGACTCTCTTAAGGATTATTTCAATCGGCGCCATTAACTATGACTCTCTCAAGGATTCTGTCAGTCGGCGACAGTAACTATGACTCTCTTAAGGATTCTGTTAATCCGTGCCAGTAATCATGACTCTCTTAAGGATTCTATCAATTGGCGCCAGTAACTATGACTCCCTTTAGGATTCTGTCATACGGCCCCAGTAACTATGACTCTCTTAAGGATTGTTTCAATCGGCGCCATTAACTATGACCCTCTCAAGTATTCTGTCAGTCGGCGACAGTAACTATCACTCTCTTAAGGATTCTGTCAATTGGCGCCAGTAACTATTACTCTCTCAAGGATTCTGTCAGTCGGCGACAGTAACTATGACTCTCTTAATGATTCAGTCATTTGGCGCAAGGACTTTGAATCTCTTAAGGATTCTGTTAATCCGTGCCAGTAACTATGAATCTCTTAAGGATTCTATCAATTGGCGCCAGTAACTATGACTCCCTTTGGATTCTGTCATACGGCCCCAGAAACTATGACTCTCTTAAGGATTATTTCAATCGGCGCCATTAACTATGACTCTCTTAAGAATTCTGTCAGTCGCGACAGTAACTATGACTCTCTCAAGGATTCTGTCAGTCCGTGGCAGTAACTATGACTCTCTCAAGGATTCTGTCAGTCGGCGACAGTAACTATGACTCTCTCAAGGATTCTGTAAGTCGGCGACAGTAACTATGACTCTCTTAAGGATTCAGTCATTCGGTGCAAGGACTTTGAATCTCTTAAGGATTCTGTTAATCCGTGCCTGTAACTATGACTCTCTTAAGGATTCTGTCAATCGGCGCCAGTATCTATGACTCTATTTTGGATTCCATCAATCGGCTCCGATAACTATGACCCTGTTAAGGATTCTGTCAATCGGCGCCAGTATCTATGACTCTATTTTGGATTCCATCAATCGGCTCCGATAACTATGACCCTGTTAAGGATTCTATCAATCGGCGACAGTATTTATGACTCACTTAAGGCTTCTGTTAATCGGCGCCAGTAACTATGAATCTCTTAAGGATTCAGTCATTCGGCGCAAGGACTTTGAATCTCTTAAGGATTCTATTAATCCGTGCCAGTAATTATAACTCTCTTAAGGATTCTATCAATTGGCGCCAGTAACTATGACTCTCCTAAGGATTCTATCATACGGCCCCAGTAACTATGAATCCTAAAATTATGCTATCTGTCAGATTTTCAAAAATAAATATCACATAGTTTTTACATTAACTTTACATGTGAGATGCACTCAGTTGTCACAGCGCTCAATTGGCACATACTCAATTGTCAAGCCCTCAATTGTCCAGCCATAGAGAATTTCATGCTGTTTTTATGTTAACGAGTCTATCAATCAATACATTCTAAATATTTCATAGCCAAGGTTGAGTAAACTCAGTGTTCCTGAGGATTCTCTTTTTCAAATTTCATTTTACTGAATTTGAAATCAGAATAATTTTCAAATCTATTACTAATTTAATGAACAATATAAATGTACCAACTCACATTTAGTTGCCTTTTCTAAGTGACTTTCCAGGACCATAATCAAGCTAATTCCTCCCAAAAATAAAAAAATGAAGCTGATTTTATTGATGATGTTCTATCATAAGAGTGTGCGACTTATCCACTACTTTAATAAATAATTATCCATAAAAATGCATTCCTAAATAATTTGTCTTCAGTTTGACCTTAAAATCTAACCTTAAACCGACATATGACAGAATCCTTTGAACTTATACTTCAGTTTAAGAAAGGGAAAGATGGAAAGTGTTAGGAGTGGAATTAGATTTTGTTTATTGGACAAATTGATTTATCCAATCTTTTATTAGAATGAGAATGCAGTTTGTGCAGTAAAAACCTCAAAAAGACCACGCTAATGTGGTTGAAGAAATATTAGGTTAAAACAACTTAGCAATGGTATTTGCATTCTGTGTTTATATTGGACTGAAGTAGATGCAGAAATGAAAGAGAAAATGTTTCGTTGCATATCATGGAATGAATAAAACAGATCATAACTCAGTCTCATTTCAATGACAGTTTATGTTAACATAATTCCTTAGCAAATGAACTTTGAAGATTCTGGAAATTTAGATTACATTATGCAAAACTCAACTCTAAATTATGCTTGCATACATTGTATGTTTAATTAGCAAATAAAGCAGCAGAAATGCCTTTAAATTACATAACTTAAATCTAATCCATAGAGAGCATTTGGCTTTCCAGGAAGGGCAGTGGGTGGCATTATGCATTACATGGCATTCATTTTTATAATAGAATCACATGCAAAAGAGAAATTAAAATATGATCAAAAGATAACAAAATATTGCAAAGTATTATTGCATACTACAGTATGCAATAATACACAAATCGTTTTATGCCAAATTGGTTGTAATTATCAATTCCAGCAATAAATCCTTCGTGTTTAATAGACTAGCAAGAAATATTTCTAAATATTGTCAGCTTCTTTATGTATAAAAAATAATACTATGCAGGATCTCCCTTTCTCCTACATTTTTTTATTGTGATAATTTCTAAATGATTTAAGCCTGTGTCTAACTAAAGTTCAAGTAATTGTATGCTTCTCATTGTAAGACTTTCTTTTACACAAGAATGGAATATTTGTTAAAATTTTAACTTTCTTTCCAAACATAGTGCATTACACTTATCAGAGATGAATTCAGAGTATACACTTCGTTGCTGTAAAAAAACCTTAGCTACAAGGTTACATCCATAAAATATTTTTCCATCATAAAATATAGAGCTCATTTACAAAATCTGATACCCTTAACTGGAGAGACACCAGAAATAACTGCAATCTACATGTATTTCAATAGTAATTAAAAGTTGTATGGAATGAAATAAAGTACTTTGAATATTCTGTGACTCAAATCAGAGCTGTAGTTGCTCTCAGCAGGCATAATATTACAAATTTTGCTTTTCTAAAATGTAAGAGTACCAACCAACATACCTGCAGTACAATCTGACCACAAAATTCTAACTTTCTAATAAATTATTTTAAAATGATTTGAATGAAAAACTGATACTACTTTAGGAAATTAATGAAAGAACGGCAATGTTTGCTAAAAGTTACTGACAAATTGTCACTGTCAAAATGGAGAAAGCCATTATATCATTTACGCTCAATGCTTATGTCTATCAGTCATATTTAATGATGAAATGTTGCTATAAGTAGTTGGAGAGAGAGCTAAATAAAGGCTAACTTATATTAAAATCGATTTCTTGAAATTATATGATGTGTGTTCTTGTGTAGTTCCTTGTCAGGATGACTCTGCTTTCAACACGGCAATGCCACAAGTTCACAGTCTAACTCTTCAACTGTCATGTTTTTCTTCTTGAGATAAGTCACTAACTTTACTCAATGAGAAAGCTCAACCTGATGTAGTTTCTAACACTTTTCAGTTCAGGATAGTGATGTGCCCAAGTGTTCATTAATTCACTCTGATTCATGGCCCTTTAGTGTTCCCTCCTGTCCTTGTAGATGGCGACTGAACGAGGCTGGCAGTTTGGTAATTACAGAATTCACAGAATCCTGGTTGCCCTTGAGGACCAGGAGGTCCTCTACCTCCAGGCAATCCTGTTGAAATAGAAACGAAAGCAATTCAGGAATATAACATTATGAATGTGACATTAATAAACATGAAAAGTTCAATAGAAAGACTGATCTCAAATGAACAGATGCAGGAGTTGATTATACACAGACAAGAAGTTTTGCCTCATCCATTCTAACAGAAAAAGGATGTGGAGGTCATAAACACGTAAATTAACTTTGAATCACCTCAATTCAGGGCAATAAAAAGTTGAAATTAGCAGAAGAATTGGAATGGCTAAGAACATACTGTCAGAACAGCCATTAAAAGACTTCCATTTTATAATGGAAGCAAAAGAGATAGTAAATGCAAATCCCATTAGTATATTTGCTTGTAATATATGATTCAAGGCTTTTGAAATACTCCTGTAGAATACTTTTGATTACTAGAGCAATTAGAGGAACCAATACCAATAATCCTATAATACACAATAATACTACAACACAAAACTCATACTATAATCTGTGTATAAATTTTTCAATGCATTACCAGCTGGAGCAATACATACAACATATGTAAAATTCAATGATGTAACATTTAACTGGTTAAATGTTACATCATTGAACCCTTGTACTCTATGAATGAATATTTTGCCTGTAAAATTAAGGAATTATTGTTCCAATTTCCTTATGTGAATATTTTTTGTGGCAAGATATAACATTATGTATTATCTAATGATTAATAAACTATTATTACTATTATAAAAACTGAACATCAGCACCTACAACTGTTCACAGTTTGTTCAAAGGCTGTTTCTAAGATCATCAAATGAGGCAGAAAAAGTACTATAATAATTTAGGGAAAGATTGAAAGGTAGTGAAAAGATTGTGCAAACAATTTCAGATCAAGTGAAAGAGAGATCTAGTTTCTGTTATGTGCACTGAACTTCCCTTAGCATCAGTCCACCAGTGGTTTGTACAGTTAGTTTGTTATAGTTAGTATAGTATAGTATAGTATGTAGTATGAGTGATTACTGTAGCTTTATGAAAAAACATTACATTTTTTGAAGCTTGATTCTTTCAGAAAACTTTTTGAGAGTAAAAAATTTTTCTGAAACTACTGCCACTGAATCTCATTGTCAGTGAGAAAGTTAAGTTATGATAATTACTCTTATATTTTGAATGGAATTATTTGATTACGTTAACATTTACAATATGTTGGTTGAAATAAAATTGCCCTAATATGCAAGTATATACTCCGTGACTTCCATGGTATATGACGTGTGTGGTTTATTCATTTGTTTCCGAGTTCAACATTCAAGATATTTAATGAAACAAGATTTTCCGTTGTGTATCACGCACTATTATTTTTATCATTTTTCTACATTTTTGTATAGATAACATGCAGGTTATCTACCAGAAAATACGGTAATTGTAAGGCTGGAGTTATAAGCTATTTCAAGAACAAATTATTTATTTATTTAACAAGCAAGGAGCTTTGCAGTAGTGGAGTTGTGCTTCTGGAGCAGTACAAGATGACCAAAGGAGGATAAGAGTTTCTTCTTTTTGACTCAGGACCTTTAGAAGAATGCATATTTACATTCCATTCAAGGAAAAATTTTAAAATCAGCAGTTCCAAGCATTGGTTCTCCTATGGTACTTTTAAGGCAGTGGTGGCATTTCAGCAGCATTATACAGTACAAGGGTTAGATGCAAGCAATGCCTTTCCCTCGGTGTCTTCTATCTGATAAGAAAGAAGATATGAAATGCGATAAAAAAATATATCTGGTTTTCTCAAAAAATCTTTATTTATTCATTGATATCAATGTTGTCCCCTTCAAAGTATTCCTCCTCAAGTATAATGCATTTGTGTCAGCACTTTTTCCAATCCTCAAAGCACTTCTGGAATGCATTTCTTGGTATGGCGTTTAGATACTTCAGCAATTCTGTCTTAATCTCCTCAATGTTGCCAAAACGTTGTCCTTTCAAGGCTTTTTTCAGTTTTGGGAATTCAAAGAAATGACAGGGAGTCATGTCCAGTGAATACAGTGGTTGAGGCATCATAATGGTGTTGGTTTTTGCCAAAAATTCAAGAACAAGCAGTGAGGTGTGAGCTGGTATATTATCGTGGTGCAACCGCCACCAATTGTTTCGCCACAGGTCTTATTGCTTTTTTTAGATTGATTCATGCAAATGGCATAGAACTTCCAGGTAATATTCCTCATTGACCGTACGACCTGGTGGCAAGAACTCATGATGCACTATGCCATTGAAATCAAAGAAAACCGTGAGCAGAACCTTCACATTCGATCGGACTTCGAACATGCTTTTATCAGTCTTGGTTCTTCAGAAAGGGATGTCTAAGCTTTAGTTTACACATGTTTTGTCACCAGATATTGCCCATTTAATATGTTCTGTATTGTCATTGACTTCATTCAGCAACCCTTAAGCAAAGTTCATTTGATGCTACTTTTGGTCAAAATTCAACAATTTTGGGACGAATTTTGCTGCCAAAAACATCTTTGAAAATTGCTTGGCATCAGCCAAATGATATGCCAACCTCATCAGCAACCTCCCTGATAGTGATAATTTATAATCATTTTCTTCACCTTGTCAATGTTATCATCGGTTGTTGATGTGTTGGGATGTCTGGGGCACTCATCATCTTCAGTGTCTTCTCGACCCTCTTAAAAACATTTGTACCAATTGTAAATTCTCATTTTATTCATTGAGAATTTGCCAAAACCAACATTTAACATTTCCAATGTGTTGCAGCACTTTATTCCATTTCTAATGCAGAATTTAATGCAAATTATTTGTTCCATTTTTGCCGCAAGTCAAACATCGCCGATCACAGAGAAACATGTGTAACTATTTTGAATGCCGACAATAGTCTAAACTTTCAAAATGGCTGCCCTTAACAATGTACATTAGGGACATGTGTACTGATACAGAGAGAAAATTGACAATGAAAAATTCCACTTGTTTTTTTGATCACACCTCATATGCCATACTTCTTAGTAAAACATAATTCAAGCCAGCTGCTGATACCCTCTCTTTTAACAGACCTGCAGCTAGTCACAGATGGATGTTTCTTCAATTTTTGCCAATGCACATGGAATTCAAGCAAATGGTGCAATTGATGGGGAGTTTCCATGCAATGAAACTGATGTAAAGCTTTCATTGAAGAGCTGTAAGCTTCTTGCATTAGCTTTTGTTCCCACAACAGAAGTTGTGAAATCAATGCCTCCTTACAAGAAGAAGCATGACATTGATGACACATGGTTTGGTTGTTCAGATCATCATGACCCCCAATTTATAAGCATCAGATGTGGACTTACTATGATAATGTACTTAACATGCTGTTGAAGTTGAGCAGGAAAAGGTCCAATTGTTTTGTAAATATACAACATTTCTGAGGAATTACTGATTGGTGATTCTGATGTGAGAGATTTGAGGTCAAAGTGACAATGAGAACAAAGTTCGTGATTGCTCTGAACCCGATGTGATTGCTTATCCAGTATGTGACAACTAAGTGGTCGAAGATGAAGAATGGTGTGAAAAAAAGATACTGCAGAAAAATATGGAAAGTTTTCTAAAAGAGAGGGAGAGAAATTTCAATTGTTTATAGTGATCCCCAAAATGAGGCAAAATGTGTTAATATTTTTTTTTGTGAATTCCATAAAAATATATGCTGCATAATTTTATTCATCCATTTCTGCCTTACTTCCACGAACGTTATGAATTATGTCATGCAAAGATGCACAGAATAACTTAAGATCTACCAATCAAGAATCATAGCAGAATTTTAGTATTACTACACTATACAGTAAAACCTCGTTAACATGAATTTTGATAATAAAACTCAAACAAATATCTTGGTCCCACACAGAGGATTTCTCGCTTAAAGTGAAACATCCATTTCCAGTGATGCACTAAAATTTTTTCAGAAAATTATTGGTTTGATGATAGCCATTTATTGTGAATGGTCCAAATGGTATCGAAAAGTGATAACCTGGAAGTGATTGTCAAAAATACATCCTATACCACACAGTGCTTCAGCATTCCTATTTTTATCAGCCATGTTTCGCTTGCTATTCTTTGAAAGGGCTCAAGACTATCTCACGCCAGCTTAAAAGGTACTGTAATCTGAAGAGAATATGATCCTACCAAACTATGATGACTAACTTGAAAACATCCTCAAAGTGTTCTCAAAACACTGCGGATGATCATCTTAATTGAAGTTTGTTGACAATTTTTATTGCTACGGTTTACGATATGAATGCCTTGACTCTTCTCATTGTCAGACCCTCCCCAAAATGAATAGAAGATTTTAGCATAAGGCATCAGATATCCTGCTGCACGTCAGATAAAAATAACGGATGGAAAAATATTTACTAAGGAACTACCATCGTGTCACTTGGGAAAATTTTCTTTGAGACAAGGATACAATAAGCAAAATTTGAGTAATCAAGTCTGTTTGAGGACTTTCAGTGAGTTTACGACTATTATTCAGGTCGGAGGTCTTCCTCTTGTGGTGAAGGAAAGGATCTGTTCATCAGTAGTCTTACATAATTTGGAGAATTTCTTACACAAAATGAGCAAACATGTGCAAACTAGTATTAATCTCCAAACAAAGCTCCAGATTTTGGATGAAGTGGAACATGGAGCTTGCAATAAAACAACGGTTGCTCATTTCTTCCGTATTCTGAAATCAACACTCTCTACAACATGATCTCTCTGTAAAGAATCGAGAAAAACTACAGCAAGCCGCTGCATCAGGCAGCATTGATGGAAGAGATGATTGGTCTGAGCGGAGTGTTTTCTTTGTGTATTTTAGGAAGGCAATACATTCTGGGAACCATGGGATTGGAAATGTGGAGTCTGAAATTTAGAGGAAACATTATTAGGTTTTTGCATGATTTCAAGGTGTCTTTAGTGCTAGTGATCATTTTGTTTAGAGGGCTTTTTGGGACTGACTGGTATGGGCCTTCCTTTAACAAGTCTTTAACTTTGTCGAAATATTGTGGTTTGCCCATAATCACTACTTTGTTTCCTTTTCCACATAACTTTTCCTTCACAACACTGTCAAGACATTAAACAAAAAAGATTGTCTCTATCTCAAAGCAGACAAAGGAAACAAAGTAGTGATTATGGGCAAACCACAATATTTCGACAAAGTTAAAGACTTCGAAAGAAATTGCAGAAACAACTTCAAATATTTCCCGAACATTTGGTTTAGATACGTTGACGACATTTTCGCCATTTTCGACACATCAAAAACAAACATTTCAGACTTCTTAGAGGAACTTAAAGCACAATATGATTCCATCAAATTCACTGTCGAAAAAGAAACAAACGGCACACTGCCTTTCCTAGACTTAAAAATTACGAGAACACAAAACAAATTGAAATTCAACATCTACCGAAAACCCACCCACACGGATATGTACATGCCTTTTGATTCCAATCACCACATATCTCAAAAGTTAGCTCCCTTCCATTCCATGATAAACAGGCTTCTAAAAGTACCGCTTTCACAGAAAGACTTCAACACAGAACTGTCACACATCAAGAACGTCGCAAAACTCAATGGCTATGACACATCTGTAGTCAACAATATACTGAGAAAACACAAACATAAACTCAACTTGAATCAACGCACGACCTTAAAAACTTCACACGACAAAGAACACAAATTCATAAAACTTCCTTACGCACCTGGAATAACCAACAAACTGAAACCCATATTTTCCAAATTCAATTTCACTCCAATACTTTCCAATAGCAATAAACTATCAAACCTTCTTCCAAATCCTAAAGATCCCATTCCAACATTAAGTAAATCCGGCATCTACGAAATATCTTGCCAAGATTGCGACAAAGTCTACTATGGACAAACAAAAAGGAAAATAGAAACTAGATTCAAAGAGCACATGGCCCACTTCAAACATAACCACATTAACAGATCAAGCGTTGCACAACACATTCAAGAAAACAATCACAAAATTAACAGAGACAACTTAAAACTCATAAAATCAGTACAGAAGCCCTCCAAACTGGACGCATATGAAAGCCTCTTCATTCATTCGAACCGCGACCGTGTCATGAACAGCAATACTGGACCAATACCTTCTTCTATTTTGTTCTCCCTAACTGACGTCACACCACAAAAGACATAAATACCCCTCCCCCACCCCCTCCACACTCAGTTATTCTTCTCTCCCGAAGATGGCAACTTAGTTGTCGAAATACGTATCGAGAACAATACTTGCTACGCGTGACCATGGAGAACCCCAACCCCTGCTGGTGGGAATTCTCCAACGGTTAGTTTCTTCGCAAACAACAGCTATTTGGTGCTTTTATCTAACTCTGATGGCTTGGGATTAATGACTTCAACTGCTTTACTGGTTGGTTGTGGTGTTTCCAGAAACTTCATAGAATCTCCTCTCAAGTGATATGCAGAGAGGGTAACAAAGTGCACAAACCAGATGCAAATGAATGGCTTCTACAATTCATATGCTTCCAGGAAAAGTATGACCCATGGAACATTTTCAACATGGATGAGACATGGATGTTTTATAATCTCTTGCCAAACTGCTCTTTAAATATGAAGAGAGAAAAATGTTATGGAGGCACCTGTAGCAAGCAGAGATTATCCATGGTTCTCACCTGCAATTCGGATGGGAGTGAGAAGCTTCGAGTTTGGGTGATAGGAAAATCCCGGAGCCCACACTGTTTTAAACACATTGACCAATCTAAGCTGCCCTGTGACTATTCACACCACAAGAAGGCGTGGATCGACGGAATAGCATACCGACAGTGGCTCTTGAAATTTAATCGCCATATGAAAGTATAGAATCAGCAGGTCCTGCTGACAATGGAAAATTGTGCAGCACATAACTTAGGCAAATTGCAGATCAGCCATGTGAAAGTTTGCTTCTTCTCAGCAAACACGAAGATCCGTCTTCAGCCAGACTTCACAAAGAGCCAGTCTTCAATGATCAGGGTATTATTGCCCTCATGAAAAAAAGAATACTGTATCTGCTTCGTGCGAGATGTAATCTGTGCTGTGGAAAGTAAAAATACTATGAAATGGACAGTCTTAGATGCAGTCAGAGTGATCGCAGCAGCTTGGGAATCTGTTCCTGGGAAGCATATTAAAAGTTGCTTTGATAGAGCATGGACCCGCTTGGAGGTGGATCCAACCAACGAAGGAGCTGGTGCAAATGACACGCCTGAAGAGTGGGAGTTGTTGGAGACAATTATGCCGATCAAAGTAAGCATGATATGGAAAGCGAATTAGTTTTCTTAGTATTTTATTCTTAATAGTTTTTGATTTTCCAGAATGGATTAAAATTTGGAGATTACGCAGAAGCCGATGATTAAGTTGCCATTTGCAGTTTACCTGAAGAAGAAGCCAATGAAGTTGAGGAATCTTCAGATGAGAGTGAAGATGAACCTATGGAGCCACCCAAACGTGTTCAAGTCATATCTGCTCTTAGCGTCCTCAAGCGCTATGTGGCTACAGCTAACATTTTAGACAATTTTTCAAGTTGTTTGGAGAGCATATCATTTCAATGTATTCATAATATGCACCCTTTGCTTTGGCAACAAAATATTCTAGATTTTTTCAGTCCTAGTGAAAATTAAATGAATTTTATGTCAATTTATATTTGCTGTTTATAGCTTATTGTTAGATAATATATTTGATCATATTTGTATTTGATTTGAGTAATGAATGTACATCTGAAATAGACTAGATGAGTTTGCATAATTTTCGTCACAATTTCCCTAACGTGAATTTTTTAACATGAACTCTCGATTTTGTGGTCCCTACGAGTTCATGTTAACAAGGTTTTCTCTAGTTTTTTAACATTATTTGTACTATAAATTGTAAATTTTTCTTGGAATTTATACTAGGAATTAGTTTTGTGGGCAAAGAGACAAAGTATATTCAGTTTTGTTCCTAAATTAGTTTTATGGTCCAACATCATTTTCTGAAATAAGAATGTATAACTTCAACATGGACATGTAAACCTTTTTGTCTATTGTGAGAACCAACATGAGCTAACAAGAAAGATGAAACATAACCCAAAGATGATTCCAATCATTAGGATTTGCCTTTTTCTTACCTTACAGAAGGCCTTTCCTTCAAAAGCTTCAACACCATCTAGTAAGGGAGAGCTCTACATGAATCGTAAATATATGCAAGCATCCCTTAGGCATTAACTTTTGGAAAGTAAATGGACAATGAATATTGGATATGAATTGTGTAATACTATTTCCTTTGGTAGGTCTTATGCAAGTTATATTTGTGGTTCAAAAAAACAACTAACAGCATCAAAATATTGTCTTGAATATATATACAGAAAAAAATCAATCAAACAGAATTGCTAGAAGAATCAATGACTATCAGGAATAGTATTTTAAACACCAAAGCCACAGATAAACAGTGAATAGTCATGCTGTTGTAAAGGATTAAGAACCTCATCTAGCATTTTGGGAAGGTATTTTAAAAATATTATCCGGATAAAGAGGTAATAATGCATGCATTTGTACATGGATTCATTATGTATTTCAAATGTACTGACAACTCCAGACAACATCTATCCAACACAACTACTGAGGATGAAAACCTAGTTTCAGAAATGCATATTTTGTGTCCCCATTGATACTGTTGTTTACCTGTGACATAGGATCCTCCAGATTCAGCTTAGAATCCATGCCAAGGTAAGTTCCCTTTATTTTACAATAGATTTACGGCTTTGGAGTTTTTTTCTATTTGACAGTAATGAGTCTTCTGATAATCAAGGTATGCATGCAGTTCTGTGCATAGTCTTTAGTGACATTTTGTGACTGCTAAACAAAACATAAATTACAAATAAAAACACTGAACAGCAGGAGTTATTAAAGATGAGGAAAGGTGTTTTTAATTTCACACAGTAAAGCCATGTGGCTGAATCTAAGGAATGAAAAGTGTGAAAATAGCAACAAGACGACATAAACCCAGGTCTCCCACTTTCCTGTCCCAGTCATGTCACTATTTTTCATATTTTTTATTCCTTAGGAGTGATTAGGACATAACTTAGGGGAACATACTTAAATGGCATTCCTGGAGCTTCTGAGCCCTCTCAAAGAGTGCCACAGAAATTCATAGTCTATGTTATCAAGTATCATTGTTTCAAAGTTTCTTTAGTGTTAGTGATAATTTTGATGAGAGTTTTTTTTGATTGAGTGGTATGAGCCTGAGCCTTCCTTTAATTTCACTTTCCTTGTCTTTAACTTTGCCAAAATAATGTTGTTTGTCCACAATCACTTTTTCGCTTCCTTTTTCCACTTTTAGGCAAAGACATTTTTTGTTTAATGTCTTGACAACCTTGTATTCTGTCATGTTTGAGTTTCTTGTGTTTATGTTTTGTTTTCTGTTTTCTCTTATCTGTAAGAGTGATAAGTTTTGATTATGTATTTCATATTTTTTGGTTTGAGCTTGATAGAAGATTTAATATTTGTTATCAATTCTTCAACAAGTTTTCCATAGGGAAGTGCATAGTTGAGGCCTTTCAAGAGGAGTGTCATTTCTTCTTTGTAAAAGATTGCATAGATAAGTAAACAACGTTTTGTGAATTGTCCTTGGAAAGTGGAGTAGTTTTAGGTAATTGTTTGTCAGAAGTTAATGACAAAACTTGTACAAAATCCACAAAAAGTTAAGCACATGTTTACTGGTTTCAGCATGAGTTTATGCCATCATCAGAACTGACAGGAACCAAGTATTGCTTGATACCATTCATTTGAATTTAATTTTCTCTGTTTTAGAGAAGTAAGTTTTCAGTGAAGTTTGTTGTCTTTTGGAAGATTTTATGCAGTGGAATTTCATGTATTTTAGTCATGTATGTGTCTCATCGTGTGAATCATGCTGATTCCAATGAAGTCAAGTTTTAGTTACTGTAAAACGTAACTCATAAGTTTGAAATAATGAGCCTGTTTACAGTATAATTTGTTCAATACTAAGTCTATCCAGTGTTTTTTGGTAAAGATAATAGATTTTTGGGCTAATGGGTTGTCTTTTTAGGGAAATTGTTAGGAAAATTAGGGAAGATTTTAAGAATTTTACAATCTCTGAGAAGTTGTACGTCAGTGCCAATTGTGTGGATTTTTATATATACTTTGTGAAAAAGGTTTCAATACTTTGGCTGCAAAGCCATAATAGAATCTATAAGGAAAAGGAGCATGGCTATGGTAAGACATTACAGTTTGAGAAAAGCTCAGTTTTGGAGAGAAAACAAAGGAACAGAATGATGAAGATGGTTCAGCAGAGTTTGATATAAGTAAAAAACTGGATGGATGGAATGACACTGAGTGGTCTACAACTCTTCAGTGGAGGACACTTAAGTTGAAGTGTCTTCCTGCAGCAAAACTTAATCCTATGGCATAGATATTTTGCTGAAATAGAGAGGATTTCCTCACATTCTACCAAACTCTGTTATCTTGTGAAGAACACACAACTGTAAGCAACAATCAAACACAGCATGCGCATATGAGCATATTCAGCAAATAGACCCTGCTTTTTTCCGTGCCCTTACTGGTTTGCTAGGCATTTAAAAGTAACATCAATTATTCATTAAAAATCATGATTCACAGCAGTAATGTAATTCTAAGAAGTCTTCTAATAATATAATTAATCAGAATACCTGGTCGACCAGGCTCGCCCCGGTCTCCTGGTCTTCCTGGCAGCCCTATACCTGAAGGGCCAGTTGGTCCTGTAATAAAAGAAAAATTGTCAATAAAACTGAAGTTACAGATAAAGAGACATGACTATAAGTGAAACCAATTTTAGGGATATATAAACCATATTTATAGATTTATAGTAACCCTTAATAACAAATAGTTGCCTGTTAAGTCCAAAAGCTCTATTCATAGATGCTGACTAATCATACCCAGCCACTATAGTAAATTTAGTCATTCATCACCAGTTAAAAAAAACCATTGTTTATTGCTGTGATTATCATGGCTAGCAGATGATGGAGATAGCATTTGTTTCTCATATTCAGAGCGAAGTTTTAAAATGGATTAGCAATGTGTAAATTAGTAGTACATTGATTAGCTTGTGTATTTTAATTAGACCTTTAAATTTATTTCCTTCAAAATATTTGGGGAATGTTATCTTCTTTGCATATCTTTCCATTCTTTCTCGGTAACTTGTACATATTTAAGTTAGAGTGAGTTGTTCTTGTTGAGATGTAATCAAGCTATGCTTTCCATGATTTGATTTTCTGTGGGTTTGCACACCAGTACCACCTTGTTTGTTTTTTTGTAGTTATGTTTTGTTAGTTTCTTACTTCCACTAATAAAGTCTCTGTGTGTGTAGCTTGATGCCATGCAGTTGAATTGTGAGCAAGTGTTTTCATTTTGATCCTGCGTTAATCATTGGTGATGTGAAATATTAGTGTATTTCACAACAGGTTATGGTCCCAGTACGACGCTAACACGCAAATAATTAATTTGAACGGCAATTTTTTTTCTGATGACTACAGATTTTACTGGCATCGTCAGAGAAGTTACTGAAGCCATGGCGGGATCAACTTTGCCCACGTTTGAAAAACTGAAAGGAAATGAAAACTGGAACAACTGGAATTTCCTGATGGAAAAATATCTGGACCACAATGATCTATGGGATGTTACAAGACCTGATGATTATGTAAACAACCCAGTGCCATCTTGGGTTCCACATATTCGAACAGCGAATACACGGAGGGAAGCTTGGGCAGAATTACAGTCTGCATGAGAGGATAAAGGCCTCATGAGACGATTAAGACTCTTGCGTAAGTTATTTAGCATTAAGTTTCAAGAGCATGGCAGCATGCAAGATTACGTAATGCTTCTGGCGCAGCAGATAAGTGACATTAGTGATGCGCTTGATGATGAATATGTTGCCATTATAATGCTCAGTGGACTTACATCCGATTATGATCCTATGGTAATGGCTTTAGAGAACACGAATGTGTAAAAATCACAACTAATTTGGTTAAGGGAAAACTTTTGCAGGAAGATGCGAAGAGGGAAGACTTTTCCCAAAAACCATTATTAGCCAGTGGAAGTAAGCGATTTGGTTCAGTGAAGTGTTATAATTGCCAAAGATTTGGGCATTTAAGCAAGAACTGTAGGTTCAGAAAGGAATCAACTGGGTTCAAAGGTGCTAAAGGTAACAGATTTGTGCAAAGTATAGATAGAGCTTAAAAGAATGTTTCTCTTTTGTCAGCATTGTTGGTATAAGCAGAACCAACAGGATGGTATGTGGACTCTGGAGCCACACCACACATGACTAAGCATAAAGACTAGCACGAGAATGAATCTGTATGCATGAATGTGACTGTTGCCAATAATGATAAGTTAAAAACTGCTGGAAATGGTGATGTTCTGGTCAAACTTAAGGGTGATAAGGAGGCAAAAGAAATTTCAAATGTATTGTATGTACCTGAGTTATCAGCTAATCTTTTGTCAGTAAGTAAGTTGGTGTCTAAGGGTTTTAATGCACTATTTAGTGATAAAGGTTGCCATTTGTACCTCCAAGAGAAGTTTAAGGTTCATGAAGAATTCATGGCTACTGCACATTGTGAAAATGGTGTATATAAATTGGATGTTGACAGCCCCCATGTACCATCTGAATTAGATGAAGCTGGTTTAGCATGATCAGTTAGTAAAGATCCATCAGTTGAAGTATGGCATATGAGACTTGGCATTTAAACATTCCGTCTATAAAATTGCTCAGAAATGGTATGGCTTCTGGCATAGACTTCTCAGGGGAAAGTTATCACAAGCCATGTGAGTCTTGTGTACTTGGTAAGCAAACAAGGCAACCATTTAGTAAAAGTGGTGGAAAAAGAGCAACTGAAAAACTTGCATTGATCCACAGTGATTTATGTGGCCCTATGCAAGAAGAATCTTTCAGTGGAGCAAAATATTTCCCAATTTTCATTGATGATTTTACTAGGAAAACGTTTGTATATTTCCTTAGAAGCAAGGATGAGGTCTTTGAAAAATTCAAGGAATTTAAGGTATTTGTTGAAAAACAAACTGAGAAGAAGATCAAATGCTTGAGGACTGATAATGGCAAGGAGTATGTTAATAGCAAATTTAAACAGTTCCTGAGCGCTCAGGGGATTTTGCATCAGACAACAGTGCCATATACACAGGTGTAAAATGGTGTTGCTGAGAGGGAAAACCATACCATTGCAGAGAGGGCATGGTGTATGATGGTAGAGGCAAAACAAAGCTTGAGTTACTGGACAGAGGCTGTTAATACAACTGTGTACCTCAAGAACAGGGCTCCTTCTAGAGCTGTCAAGGGAGCAGTTCCAGAAGAGAAATAGACTGGAGAGGTAGTTGATATTAGTCATCTGAAGGAATTTGGTTGCAAAGCTTTTTGTGTAGGTAAGCAAGAAGCAGATGATGCTGTCACAGGAAAACATGGATTAGGTCACAGAAATTAAAGAGGACACCATCTGGTAGAGTTTGCAGAGTGTACCAATATGTACATAACGAATATATATTTCAAGAAGAATCCTACAAGGAAGTGGACTAGGAGAGGTCCCGATAGAGTAAAAAATTAAATAGACTACATATTGGTTAACACAATCTACCCAGTAACTAATTGTGAGGTACTAAACAACTTCAACACCGGTAGTGACCATAGGATAGTTAGATGCATAGTGAAGATCAACGTCGGATTGGAGTAAAAGAAGTTGGTCTCAAGCAGGAAACAGGAGGTAAGTATTGCAAAATTGGAAGAAAATCAGAAAGAGTTGCAGCTGAAACTTAGAAATAGATTTTCGGCACTTCATGAAGTAGAACTGGAAGCCAAAGTCATTGAAGTCGTGAGGGCTGCGGCAGAAGAAGTAGCGAGTCCACCAAAGAGACCAAAGGATAAGAAGTTCAGCGACAGAACCAGGAAAATGATGAAACAGCGAAAGCAACTGAAGCACTCAGACTTGCCAAAGGAAAATATCGAATATGTCGAGCTATGCAAGTCTATCAGAGTGGCGATGAAGGAAGATGTAAGGAATTTTAACGAAAGAATTGTACAAGAAGCTATAGAGAACAACAAGAGTATGAAGAGGGTCAGACGACGCCTAGCAATGGGAAAGAAACAAATCTTGGTCGTCCAGAAAGAAGATGGCACAACAACTTCCAATAGACAAGCAATACTGAGGACAGTAACCGAATACTTCACCAACTTATACAAGAAGACAGAAAATGTTGAAGAGGAAAACCAAGAAGAAACACAAAACTCAGAAAATCCCCCCTCTATTCTCCCAGAAGAAGTAACAGAGGCCATCAAGAAGATGAAGAATGGAAAGGCAGGAGGAGCTGATGGAGTTTTAGCAGAATATCTGAAACTTGGTGTTACAGAAATTTCTCCTGTCCTAGCGCAGTTATTCACTAATTGCCTTAGACAAGGGAGAATTCCGAAGGAATGGAACCATGCAAAGATTGTCCTTTTGCACAAGGAAGAAAGGAAGATTTTAAGAACTACTGTCCCATCAGCCTCTTTCCTGTTATTTACAAAACGTTCATGAAAGAAATAGCTGCACGTCTGAAGACATCCCTAGCAGTTGCCCAGTCCGGAGAACAAGCTGGATTTCACAAGGGATTCAGCACTATGGATCACATCCGCATGCTGCAAGAAATTATCAGCAGAATGGACAAATACAAGATGCCTCTAGTACTCTGCTTCGTAGACTATACCCAGGCCTTTGACTTGTTATGTACCTCCTCCACATTGGAAGAACTAGGGAAACAAGGAATAGATGCCAAGTACATCCAACTCTTACACAGCAACAGAGACATCATTCAGTATTTAGGGGTAACCAGGCAACGAGAAGCTTAGAATACAAAGAATTGGAAAGTGCTTGTGGAGGTCTACATCTGACGTCAGATTGAAAATGGCTGATGATGATACATCGCTGTACACACACACA